>CAUYRT010037504.1:0-76918 GCA_963574885.1 Lepilemur ruficaudatus
ATATGTAAAAAATTAGCCGGGCATGGTGGCGCATGCCTGTAGTCCCAGCTACTCGGGAGGCTGAGGCAGAAGGATTGCTTGAGCCCAGGAGTTTGACGTTGCTGTGAGCTAGGCTGATGCCACGGCACTCTACAGCCCAGGTGAAAGAGTGAGACTCTGTCTCAAAAAAAAAAAAAAAAAAAAGAAGAAGTCCACTGATCTGGAATTTGATGAGATAATTCTTATCAACTTCATAATTGGTCATAAAATTAGGTACCTAGGTCATGGTGGGTAGACAGTTGGTCCTAAATAGATTTCTGATCTATTTTTAACTTTTTGCTCTATAATACTTTTCTGAAATGATTCACAGTCATTAATAAGGTATGTATAATATGCTCCAGAAACTTGCATATTCTCAATGTACCACAACTGTAACCTTCATAAACTAGCAAATGTATTTCACATACAAAATTTTTTTCTTAGAAAGAAAATATTCACTAGACTCATTTTATATGACCATTAGCCTTATAATATTGTGGCTTACTGTTAAATGTAGATGGACAAGATGGATCTATTAATAAACTCCCTGAGAACTACGTGGAAACTCCCTGACATCACGACATGCCCTGGGTATTTTCTCTCAGAGAGGAAAACAACCTGATAAGCCTATTTATTTTTAAATTACTGGAATTTAATATTATATACTCCCCCAGTAGAATTTACCCTTTTAAAGAAAGCGAGCCTGAAGAAGACATTCAAGGAATCTTTGCTCCCTGTGGGGAGGATAGTTTTGGTTGAGCAGCCTTTTGGGTGATTCAGTATTGCCTGTACTTAAAAGCCCTCGGTCTTCATAACAGACCGTCTCTGAGAAGAATAGCCAAGAAGTTTCTGGCTGGGAATCTCCACTCAGGTAACAGTGAATGGGAGGAGCAAGAGAGATGCCTTAAGAATTTACGCAAGTACTGCTCCAAGCCATTTGGCACACGTGTAGATGGCTGTGAAATACATGGAACCATTATTCAAATGTGAAATTCTGCTATAAGGAAAAGGATTACTCTTTTGAAAAGCAAGTAGATTCACAAGGACTAAGAAGTAGATCAGAAAACAGAAGCAGGTTTTTAAGATGAAGGCCAATTCACGCATTCAACAAATATTTATTCAACACTACCTATGTGCCAGACACTAAGTTAAATGCTAGCAATTGAGTGGAGAATAAGACACACCCTGTGCTTAGTCTCCAGTCTCCAGAATGAGATACAGAGTAGAGAGACAATCATAATATCTGGCACAAAGCAGGTGCTCGAAAAAAATGTCAGATGAATTCATGAATTTAAAATGTGACTATCTTACTGTTTATGGGATTTTTATTAAATATATTAATTATAACACAAGCATATTGTAAGCTTAAGACATTCACAATTAGGGAATCATGACATATGTATAAATATTAATAATAAAGGTGGATTTTGAAGTGTTATTGAAAGTGCAAGTCATTGATATAGTACTAAGATGTTGGAGACATAAACCTTAAATGGAAATAACATTTTTTGCAACTATTTCAAGGTTGCATAATAAATGTGTGGCAGATCGTATCTGCATTTTTATGCACCAGGATGTAAGCTAGGACAACAGAGAGAACTAGACACTGGAATATGTTATTACCGTTCTATTTTTGTCTCAATTTAAAAAAGTGTAAGAACTAAAGAGAAAAATTTGAAAATATTTGTTTCCTTAAGTTTAACTATATGCTCTAACATTCCAATATCTTACTTTTATTTACAAATACACATATTTGTTATGAAAATGTGTATACCTTGTATTAAAACACTATAGAGAAATATTGCTTGAATTTAGTTTGTGTGTGTATGGCTTATGTGCATGTGTATAAAGAAAGAGAGCAAAGGAAAGAAAGAGGACCAGAAAAAGTAGGGATGGAGAGAAAAATGAGAAAGAGAATGAGCAAAGAACCTTTGACTCACTCGAATTTCTATACGTAGCACATTGTTAGCAAATTTCTTCTGAGTACATTTTGAAGTCTATTATTGTTTTGCATTCCTCAGAGAAAAAAGAGAGAACATTGGGGTTTTTTTTAGCCTGTGGTCTAATATTCTTACGTAGTATAATAGTATCAATATTTTTTCTTTATTTAAAAATGATTGCATATGTGTTTTTATGGAGGGCTGGAACATCTGGATGTCTTTCTCTCCCTGCAGCACTATCATCAACACCCTGGGAAGAGGAGACTGAGTGCAAGTTGACTTTGATTTCGAGAAACAAGCACTTAGGATGGTGGTTAACTTATTGTCCTCATATTTGATTCAGTTTTCTCTCTTCTCTCTTCCATTTCTTAATGTGCTCCTTTTTCTATTGCCCCTCCCCTCTCATATTCTCCTATTCATTTCACATACGTTCGGCCTTGCAGCATGATTGGTAAGAAATTAGTTAAATTCTGCAAAAATGCTTACCATTGGAGAGTTACTCATAGAGTGCCTTAAGGACCCTAGTCAAAACTGTAATAAAATGTAACAGATATATATAGATATAGTGGATACATTTCAGGAATACAATTTCCTTAAACTTGGAAAAAATTTCTCTGATTTAATCTTTAATGGAAGGGGTAATATGTTTGTAAAATTTGTTTCTTCTATTTTAAGGACTGGAAAGTTAAAACACGTGATTTATTAATCATAGTTGCAGACTAGACTTGCCATAAGACACAGTTTTGGTCAATGATAATGTAAACAGAGACTTTCTGGGAAGGAAAACCCAGAAGAGAAGCCCTTTGAGTAAACGGCATATGATTCTTTTGCTTTCTTCCTTCCTGGAACACAGATGTGATGTACGGAGGTGCAGTACCTCTTTTGTAAATATGAGAACAAAAGCTACATGCTAAGTACACACAGCAGAAAGATGGAATGAGCCTAGGTCTTTGAAAGCATTGTAGAGATGCAACAGACTCCCTGACTCTGAATTTATGGTTATGTAAGAAAAATAAACTCTTAATTTGCTTAAGCCTCTATTGGTAATGCTTCCTTTTAATTGTAGCTGAATGCATTCTGATGCAGATTTAAACAGCCCGTGGATAATTTTTGCTCTTTTCCTCTCAAATGGGGGAGAGGGTGTCCTGAGGACATGAAGTCTAGAAGCCGAGCTCTTCCTGGTGAAGCGTGCTGCTGGAGCGAGCGGCCAAGATACCAGCAACACAAAAGAGAAACGATACTGACACACTTCTTCTTAGAAAGGAAATGGGTTTTACCTCATCCGCTCCTCAAAGCTTAAGAATTAGTCCTGGTGGATATCATCGTAATCCAGAGCATGAAGCTTAAAACTGAGAAGAAATGATAGAGCAGAATGGTTGCCATGGTTCTGGAAAGACTGGGTAGGTGACGGTCGTAATTGAGGAGCCGGAGGGAGAAGAACCAGGAGTACTGACTGCACCAGAAGCCAAGCCACAGAGAGCGGCAGGAAAGCCAGAGTAGAACTTTCCATTTCTGCACCCGTTATGAATAAAAGCATAGCACTCCCCAAAGGTTGGAATTTTGCAACTTTTATATGTCATCTATCACATAATATCTAATTTGTGTGTTATTTAATTTTTTCTTATTACCCTGGTCATACAAATGCTACAAAACGAGCAAGGCAGGGTTTAAATTAGGATTTTAAAAGAGAGAAAAGAGGCCAGAATGATCAATACTTTTCATGTTCAATATATACATTACAAGACAGAATCTGGTAGGAGGTAGCCAATATTTTTTTCAGTGTATCTTGGCCTTTGAAATATACTCAGTTATGTTTTAAATTCTGCATGGTCAGCCATACTTATTTGAATTAATGATGGCGTGGGAGAGAAAGATTTCATCACACTAATGCTATAAATAATATGTGTAAGACAAATATAGCTTATACTGAAATATCATGTAAATTAGTAAAGTAAAATAATTGTTTCTTTAGGGTTGCTCCTAGGACATGGGGAGGAAAGGGAATTAGAGATGGGCTGCCCACACATCTTTGTTTTAGGGAAAAGGACTTTAGGGAAAAAAATGAAAGAAACAGGAAATACTAGGAAAGGGCAAGGGGATAGGAAGAATGAAAAAGGAGATAAAAATGAACGTCAAGTATATCCCTGCAGTGGAGGAGATGGCAAGCTTATTTTGTTTTATAAGTGCACGTGCTTTGCAGTTTTGAAGGGCATGTGAGGTGTTCAAAGCCCTTTGGCCTGGACTGACTCCACAGCACATATCTCAGACAAGGAGGACTCCCCGGGCAAGTTGACAGTGTCAGGAAACTGTGTCCAAAGA
This sequence comes from Lepilemur ruficaudatus, assembly GCA_963574885.1. Classification (NCBI taxonomy): domain Eukaryota; kingdom Metazoa; phylum Chordata; class Mammalia; order Primates; family Lepilemuridae; genus Lepilemur; species Lepilemur ruficaudatus. Next base: position 4,278 of record CAUYRT010037504.1, read on the forward strand.
GAAAAGGTGTGAATTTTAGGTTCCTAAGAAAAGCAATGAGGTTTTGTCCATCAGTGTTTTCTTGTTTTTCTAGTCCCAGAGGGGCACTTGGCATACAGTGGGCACACAAACGACATTAGTTTCATTCTGGTCACTTATTAGATAATTCCTGCATCTCCGGATGAGAAACCAGGAATCGTATAATCGTTATCTAGGCTAATCACAGGCAGATAAGTCTTTTTTGACCATATTATATTTTTGAAAGGCATATAAATGTCTTACAGCAGGGCTGCCAGGCTGCGCAACTCCGGAGGACACAGCGTGTGCGATGTGACAGCCCTGTGGATAAGGGACATGTGTTTTCTCATTGCTAGAGGGCCCACCACTAAGTAATTAATATTTTCTCATACCTAATGTTACCGTCTTTGCTTTGTAGGTATTTGCTTACCCCTTTGCTTATTCATTCTTTAATCCTTTTATTCCACAAACACTTATTAAGTACCTTCTATGTGCCAGACATTATTCTAGGCGTTAATATATTCCCCTATTTAATAATGACATCAATCTCATGAATATGTATTATTGTTTTAATTTTATCAAAGAAGAAACTGAAACACAAAGAAAGCTGGTTAATTATCCAAGATCTCATAGTTAGACAGTGGTAGAATCAGTATTTAAATCCAGATGTGACTCGATCTAAAACACAAACTCTTTCCATCACAGAAGATATTTCTCCTTTCAAGATTCCAAAACTGAGACCATGCTCACCTAAAGTAAACATGAAGAAAGATATAGTGTTACAAAACCTGTATACAAAAAAGAGAAGAAATAAATATTAGAACCAATAATATTGCTTACAAAAAGGCTAAATATCCCAAGATCAGAAGGACCTACGGAAGCTTGTTAAGTTATTCCTTACAAAGGGCTATTTATTACCAAGGGGCTAATCCTTTTCTAACTGAAGGAAATTTTTAATTTATTGGTAGTCAAGATTACCCAAACTTAAATGTGAAATGATAAGGGCTTGGATAACTGGTGTCAGCTAGAATGTCCCAAATGTCCGTTGACAGGATGATGAATCATTAAATTGTGGAAATAGTTACACCATGTGATTTCCTATGGTAGTGAAAATGAATGACCTACAATTATATGCAACAACCTGGATGGATTCTTGAAACAAAATGTTGCTTGAACAAAGTAAATAGTAGAAGACTGTGTGTAGTAGGTTACCATTTTTATAAATCTCTAAACCAAGAAATCAAACGGTATATTGTTTAAACCTAAATAAATTTATGATTAAAAACCAAGAGGGGAAAAAAGCAAAGGAAGGATAAATACAAGTTTCAGAATAATGGTTACCTCTTGGGGCACGGGAAGACAGAGAAATGGCACAGGAAAGAGACACACCGGTAGATACAACATTACTGGTAATATTCTTAAGTTTATGGGTAAGTTTGTAACAGTTCAACTTATTGTGCCTTATAAGCAATTTATGTTACATATATTCTTACATACACATCAAATATTAATCATTAAAAAAGATAGAGCAGAAACTTAATTAACTAACACTGCTTTTTGTTACCATGGATATTTTGAGTTACTGATAATAATTACTGCTCTTTCTTTCACCAGGAGATTGAAAACCATGGGGTCTCAAAGAAGATTTCATTTTGAACCTTCTGTTTAACTGGCTGAGGATGGTAGAAAAAATTTCCGATGTAAACTCTAAGGGAAGAAATTTTGTGTGTCTATGTGTGTACACATGCATTTCTTATCATATTTTCTTTCTCCAGAAACAAAATTATTCAATAAATGTGTCAAGCTCTTTGTCATCTCTGATGCTACAGGGAATCAGAGAAGGGGAAAAAATTGTGGGAAAGAGAGGTACAATTACAGTCCTGATTAATCTGTCATGCTAATAATAAGCAAAGAGGGGAGGATAGAGAACAACTTCCATCTTATCAAACTCCCACTAATTCAGCTTGAAGATCAATCACTTGACAGGTTTGACCAAGGATATTCCTTACATGTTAAACCACGTCATATAATTTGGAGCTGTGTGGTTCCATCAAAGAGTTAAGCCTAACTTGAAAACAAATGTTTTCTCAGAAGGCTAGTATTCTGCATACTTTGTATTTTGCTTAAACTTGTAGACTTTTGCCTACAGTGAAATCTGACTCCAACTTTTTGTGTGAAAAATCCATTTCACAATCAGTTCAAATAGCAAAAACACTTTGCTGTTTTTTTCTGGAATATCTGCCAAAGGGAAGGGCCAAACATACTAACGTATTTTTTCTGTTGAAATCTCCATTATTTAAGCTGCATATAATTTCAGAGATAAGTTTTTAGGAATGAGCCATCGATATGCTCTGGAAGGTGGCAAACAAGCGTTTCCTGGTCTAAGCACAGTGGTTTCTTTCCTTTATGCCTCAAGCAAGTCTTTGGGATGCTACACATCAAGACACAGCTTTTCTTCATTCATTTTAATGGGTAGCAAGGAGTTTGGAATTTTTAGGTTCAGAAACTGATACAGTCTTATTTTGACCTTTCTCAGCATGCTAAATGCCCTCCAGTCCTCTGCACTGGAGTGTGGCAAGCAGAGCTGAATTCTCATCAATCTCATGAAGGAAGGCAATACATCGGATCTACTGAATAGTTTCAAGCCACTGCTTCAATAATTCAAAATATGTAGCTGCAGTCCATTTGCTGCAATGGTGGCTGCATCAGTGTCTATAATCTGGTGCACTGAATGTTCATCCAAGAACTGATCCTCATCTTCCATACTGCAAATACCCAATTTTCTTATGTCATTACCTTAATCTTTAATTTACAGGAAGAATGTAGAAGTTTAACAGGTCTTCTTCAGAAAAATAATGTTATCTAGAGGGATTGCAACCTTACTCCATACTGTAACTTTGGAGGAGTTTTTACTTTTTTTTAGCTAGGAGAATTATTGAAATCATGAGCCCAGGTCAATTATATTTCTAAAATGCTAAGACAATTTGTAAACAACTTCACATAAATGGAGACCCTGCTATAATCACAGAGTACCTTGCAAAGCAACTCCTTGAGTTCTGAGAGAAATTTTTAGAGAATAATAATGGCATAATTAAAAAACTGTAAGTCACCTTATGAAGTAGATAAGAATTTCCGTGCTTAAAAAAAAAGGCCAGAACTTTAAATTTCAAAGAAGTACAGTTATTAACTTCAAAAGATAGTAAATAAGAGAAACTGCAATTTGAAGTCAAAATTGTAATATTTGGCTTTAACCTCACTAAATGAAACTCAATGTTTAATCAAGCTCATTGCTGAACTTTTCCTGATAATTGTAATTTTCTTGTGTCTATTTCCCCTGAATTTATTTCCGGTGATAGCCTCTGGTATTAGCTTCAAATCTCCTTCCTTCTTTCCCTTCCAAAGCACTTGCCAGCCCTTAATTTCCTCCATGAGTCATTACTTTTCTCCCCGTTTGTTTTTAAACATTGTTTCTAGAAAACTATTATTAGATATATCACTGATAATAAAGTACAGGTTCTTTACAGACCTGTTTGTATTATAAATTTAAACATTTAAGAAGTGCCTGGGTTTTAGTTATTTTTTGTTTTTGTTTTATTTTATTTTTTTTTACCAGAATAGATAATGAAATCGCAGGTGGGAATAAATTTACATTCCAGTAATATCATACATTATTTTTTTAAAACATATTTTGAAATAACTTAAGACTGACAAGAAGTTGCAAAAATAGTATGAAGATTTCCTGTGCATCCTTCACCCAGCTTTCTCCAATAACGTCTTACATAACTATACTAAATTATTAAACCGGGACATTGTTATTGGTATAATATTATTAACTAAACTACAGAGCTTGTTCAGATTTCATCAGTTTTTCCATGCACTCCTTTCTTTGTGTGTTTTTTTTTTTGCACGTATAATTCTATGAAATTTTATCACATGTATAGATCTATATACCATCTCTACAATAAGGTTACAGAACTGTTCTGTCACTACAAAGAAAGCCCTCATGCCAACCCTTTATTGTTATACCCTCTCTCTAATCCTAACCTCTGGCAATGACTGATTTGTTCTTCATCACTGTAATTTTGTCATTGAGTGTTGTATAAATGGAATCTTATAGTATGTAACTTTTTTGAGACTGGCTTCTTTCACTCAGCCTAAAACCCTTGAAATCCATCTATGTTGTATTAATAGTGCATTTCTTCTTATTGCTGAGTAGTTTCCATTGTATGGACAGTTTGTTTATCTATTCACCCGCAGAAGGACATTTGGGTTGTTTCCAGTTTGGGGCCATTACAAATAACGCTGCTATGAATATTTGCATACTGCTTTCTGTGTGGATATAAATTTTAATTTCTCTATGATAAATATCCAAGACTACAGTTGCTGGGTTGCATGGTTAGCGTATGTTTAACTGTATACAAAACTGCCCAACTGTTTTCCAGAGTAGTTATACCATTTTACATTCTCCCTCCAATGGATGAGGGATCTAGCGGCTTCACGTCATTGCCAGTACTTGAAATTATCAGTATTTTTCATTTCAGTCATTCTGATAGGTATGTCATGATAGCTCACTGTGGCTTTAATTTGCATTTCCCTAATGGCTAATGATATTGGACATCTTTTCTTGCATCTATTTTTCATCTGCATATCTTCTTTGGTGAATTGTCTGTTCGACTCTTTCGTTCATTTCTTAATTGGATTGTTTGTTCTTTCACTGTTGAGTTTAAAGAGCTCTTTATATATTGGTCCCATAAATCCTTTGTCAAATATGTGATCTGCAAATATTTTTTCCCAGTCCGTGGTTGATCTTCCCATCTTCTTAACAGGTTCATTCACGCAGCAGAAGTTTTTAATTTTTATGAGGTCTAGTTTATTGAATTTTCTTCCTTTTTCAGCATTGTATATCAGAACTCTTCATATAACACTAGGTCACAGATATTTTCTTCTTTGCTTTCTTCTAAAAGCTTTACAGATTTTCATTTTACGTTTAGATTTATAATCTATTTTGAGTTAATAATTTTATAAAAGGTAAGGTTTAGGTCAAGTTTCTTTTTGTTTTTTCTATTTACATGCAATTGTTACAACATTTATTGGAGAGAGTATCTTTTCTCCATTGAATTACTTTTGCATTTTTGTCAAAAATCAGTTGCACACACTTGTATGGATCTATTTCTGGTTCCTCTATATCATTCCATTGATCTATGTATTTATCTTACTTCCAATACCACACTCTCTTGATTACTGTAGACATAATTTTTTCTTATTTGTAATTTGTTAGAAAAGAACACACTACATAGTATTGCCATATATATCTGTGTCTACGTTCAGTTGTGAAATAAGTTCTCGGTAGTGTGTGTTCTGTCTCTTAGATATTTGGGAGGTTCATTCTCTGTAAGTAAGTGTTAAATATGTCACTTAATACAATATTTAGTATAGTAGATGCTCAATACACATGAAGTCCTCCCTATTTCTCCTTCCCCTACAACACTTACTTGTTATACAAAAATTAAAATATCTCACAGTGGTTAGCATGGTGGTCAGCAGAAGGCCAGTAGCAAGACTTGAGATTTTTAAAGCAGAAAGTCAAGGCGTGATTTTTCTAAAGCAACATTTTCTGTTTGAGTTGTCAAAACCCAACTGCAAAGGCCAAGTAGAGTCATTCCATTAGGGAATGTGAAACCTGGAATGTCCCCCAGAAATCCTCTCATTCCAGAGAAGGAGAGAGTAAGACTAAGGAGGAGATAAATTTGTAATTTTCTATGCTTTTTTTTTTTGATGTTTCAAATATTAATACATTAACATCAGAATGTAGTTTTATTTTCCTCACCAAAATGAATATCCGTTATTTGTGTTACTAAACTCAGAGGTAACTATTTATGTGTTCAAGATTATAAACAGTGAATATCACTAAAAAACATCTATAACTTCTAATCAGTCATTGGAGTTAAATATCTATTAAAGGGTAAAAACTTTTGAGAATATGCTTCTGGGTAAATATAAATTTATATGAAACAAATGCTAAGTAAAATCTAAAAACCAGAAGTATTAAGATAATGGCTGTAATTTTCCTCTATATTTAGACTTCCTTCGTCACAAAATGTAAAAACTTGGTCTGGCAGAGAAGAAAATGGAAAATATTCTAAAATGCTCTATTTTTACTATTTTGAATAATAAACTACAGTCATGGAAAACACATTTAAGTAGAAAGATAATAACTATATATTTTAAAAATATACATATATATTTAAAGTACTTTCATTAAAGTATTTAACATTGAACATATATGACTCAAAATTATTTTGGTGTAGCCCTAGGAAATACATAAGGATTCTTAAACTAATATTTTTAGTTAAAAAGTTTAAAACCAAACACAAATTATATGAAAATATATTTGTAAATGAACATCATAGTCCTTTTAGAAACATTGGGAAAAAAATCACTATGATATTTGTTGTATAACAGTGAGGGTTTTTTTTAATAAAAAAGAAATTGTGAAATTTACTAGTCCATGACATAAGATACAGTACTGGCTCTATACTATAAGTAACACAAAATAAATATCTTTTCAGCCATTGTACTGGTAACAAACCTTCTTTTGGGTACTTGGTAAAAGGATCAATACACTCCATGAGGAGGTTACGGTTTCTAAATTAAACTATAGCGTCACAGCTTATAAAACACAATTTTGGTGCCACTGTTCTAGTTCAGCACTTTATGCCTGGCAGAGTGTTACACGCAATCATGCATTTAATAAGTGGTGTTTGACAATATTTAGAAATGACAATATCACCCTTTCACTGCATTCCCACACACTTACAAAAAAGCTTTAGAGCTTGAAGAAAGGTTTTATACATTTTATCCCCATTGATCCTCCTCACAACATTCAGACATAAGCAGAATAGGAATTATTATCCTCATTTTGAATTACACAAACTGATGTGATTGTATTTATATTTGCAGGGTTTGGAGAAGCTCATACACCACTCAACTCCTACTTGTACTGAAGTTAGTAAAGAAGGCTTCGTTATATATATAACATCGGAGGAGAACAAAAGACTACCTGAATTTTGGGGCTATATACATTTCAGTAAGCAATAGGTAGAGAAACATCAAGGATATTTTATTCTTCTTAGATATACATACACTATTTAAATATTTATATATGTATAATATATTTATATTATTTTATTCTATAATGTATACTATTGATGCATAGTTTATAAATAATTTATATTATTCATGGTTTATAATAATTAATATAAATCATGTTGATTTATATTAATAATATAAATATATTATAATGTCTAAGTATTTATATTAATTAATATATGTGATTTATAATATAGTATAAATATATTGGCTATGTTTTACAGAGGTAAAGACAGTTAATCTTTTGGTATACGAACCATGTTATAAACTAAAAAGATGGACTTGCTTGTAAGATACATTGGGTATTTTCTTATTCTGTTAAAATCTAATTCAATTTTATAATGCATCTTTCCTAGGCATAAGAATTTTAAAAGAAAAGCATTATTAACTATTTTGACAATTAAATCAAAAGCATTAGAAAATTGATGTGAAAATATAATTTGCAATGTTTGTAAAATATGTATTCTTTGGTGACATGACTGGACTTAAGAGGCATTGCCATTTGCATTTTCTGTACTTCATATGTGATTGTGAGAGACTCTTACTTTAGGTCTAGAGGGAATTTGTGCTAGTTAAGAGAAAGTAAAACATTTTACTGTATAATGTGAATGACCCATAACTCATAGCTGCCCAAGGCTGATATTTAATTTATATAACAGACGCTTTGGCATTTTCACAATATTTTCAGGAGAGAACTTGATATAAAATACTTAAGTTTCATATTCAGAACACTTGGTATGCAGTGTATATCTGCTATTGTCTGGACTGACTATAAAAAATAAACAAAATAAAACCAATTCTTATGATTTATAGTCTGTTAAAAATACACACACAGGAGATAGCATTTTGTGAATGCGCAGTGAATTTTAAGATAACTAAAGGAGAGTGTTTTAATATATACGGAATTGAACTAAGAAAAGATCTTTATTCTAATTTGAGCACGATATGGTGTAATTATAAAGTATGGCACTAGAAAAATTGATTCCTATTAATTCTCATTAGAAAGTAATTGATGGGGAGAAGTTTTATGTTATGGCTTAGGAGATAATTTGAGATAATTCATGGATTTCAATCATCCTGTACTATCTTTGTTATTATAGAAAATTATCTCTAACATTATCCACATGTACATTATATTTGTTTCTTTGACAGTTAATTTAACCAATAGCAGAGGTGTATTTAACATATTATCCAAATTATAATAAAGAGAGTGGGCTAAAGAGAGAGAAGGAGGGGGAGGGAAGGGAAAGAAGACAGTCAATAATCACTGAATGCTGGCAAGCTAGGCGTTTTTCACCATATAACTCATGTAGCCCTGCAAGGGAGTCATTTTTATCAATTGTTTTTACATAGGGAATCTGAAGCCTAGAGACAGGGCTAGTATCATGGGTGTGTGAACTCTGCAGCCACACAGAGCCCCACTTAGAGAAGCCTCCATGATTGGTTGTCACCATCTTGGAATTTTTAAAAAATTTTGAACAAGGGGCCCCACATTTTTTATTGGTACTGGGCCCTGCAAATTATATATTTGGTCTTGCCTCTTTCCCCAAATGAAGATTTAAACACAGGTGTATGTCGCTCCAAAGCACAAGTCCGGAATAAAACAACTGCTTTGCTTCTCTGAGCTTACACCATCAAATTGAAGTTCTTGAACTATTTATTTAGCAGAGAGGCTGAGAGATTCGGGGAGAGGAAGGAGGGAGAAGAAAGATCCCTAATAGCAATGCCCAGCTTTTCCTCTTTTGCCTTCAAACTGACATATCTCCCATAGAAACCAAAGCCCCACAAACCAATTTTCTCCATCTCTTTACATTTTCATTCATGTCTTGGTGTCCTTTATATTCTGGAGTCTCAGGGCACCTGCACAGCTGGCCCAGCCTTTAATCAGCTTCTGTTAAATCACATGCCCTTTCCGTCACACAAGGTTGTATCTCTTAATCAAAGGTTATCTGTGACTATCTGGGCAAAAAGTAAGGACTTGTGCCGAGATGGATCCTCGCCTCTGGGCTTGGAACCATGCCTTGAGTCATTTAGGCCACAGGCTACAAACAAATGAAGTCAAACATGAGCCTCAGGCTGGGAGCAGACTAAACATTGGACAGCATCTATACTTATTCTTTTTTTGTTGTCCATCACTTCTTTCTTTCTATTCTTTCTACCTCAAACATTTATTAAGTACTGAGTATGTGCCAGGTACTTAGGTTGATAAATGCAGATAGAAAATGAATGAGATGTGGTTGATCCCTGCCTTGAAACAGAGAGTCAAGCAGTGACGTGGGTCAAATATCACGTGGAAGCCTGGAAGAAAGAACAATCCAGTACACCTGGGAAAGTGTGAAGAGGCTCCTCTGAGCACATGATTTGAGCCAGGTCTTAAGGAGCAAAACAGAGTTCGCTAAACCAGGAGATCCCCAATTGCATCCGTGGCGAGGGTAGGAGCTTTTTGTGTTGTCCACATTTAGCAGACTCACTGGCCCATAGCAGTCTCTCAAAATGCATTTCTGACCAATTGCATAGAGCAGCACATTGTAAGGGAAAGGAAAACATGAGCAGAAGTTCCTAGTAGCAAGAAGATTGGTGACATCCAAGGACTAGAGAAAAGTTTAATGAAGCAGAAGTTGGAGCAGCGGAAAGAAAAGAAAATGAGGCTGGAAAGATTTCGCCCATATTAAGTATGGCTCCATGTGCCACATTAATGATTTCATTTGAGGAAACAATGAGGAAGAAGAGAGAATTATTTAAGCAAATGAGTGGCATAGTCAGCTACTCCCAGGCCAGCATTAGGAAAGGCAAAATGTCAGGGTAGGTTTTGATTGGTGTAATCAGTTCCATCGATTTTAGAGGTAGCTGCGTTAGGCTGCAGTGCCTGGTACTTCTTATCGAATCTTTCCAAATGATACTATTAGCTCTGCTCTGGTCTAATCCTATGACTAGGTGAAGGCAAAGCCTGAGAAAAATAGCTAATCTTTGATTATGTAACGCCTATTTAAACAACAAGCTATAGATTTTCAAGAACATTACTTGCAAGCTAACCAGTGAGCCTACTACAGGTTCATGGATAAAGACACAAAATAGAAACAAAATTCCTGCTTACAAGACTAAGGCCTTTGTTACTCGCTACTCATGGCACAGAAATTAACGTGAGACTTATGTTCACATTGGTTTGCTTCCCTTGTGATGTGAGAGACCCCCATAGATGCTGTGCATGCAGTGGGATTGTGTCACAGATGAAGAACCCTGAGCTCAGGGGACCCTAATCTTTTGTACTAGAATGAAAGCAAACCTGCCAGACTTTTGCCCTGGAGGGAGACATTATCTTTGTTACAGTGGACGGTAAACAAACCTGCTCTTTGTCCCATTGGGAGACACTATCTCTTCTAAGGCTGTTTGCCACACAAACATGCTTAAAAAGATAGTCCAGCTCAAAGACAGTCACTGTGTGCACTGTTATACTGAATGGCCTCATTGTTCCTCCTACGAAATTGAAAAAAAATATTAAGGTTAAGGACTAGATTTAATTGACTACTCTTACTACCTTAGGTTCAAACTATTTATTTAAAAACTAATGTATGATATTCACTCTTTGGAAGAAAATCTTTACTGTTCATTTTCAAATATGCAAGTATAAATATTTAATGTAACTGTCAGTAAATTATTATAAGGAGAGCTCAGGTAGATGTGGCTGTATAGATTTGGTTCTAAAAGTAAGTGATCTTAAACATCTGGAAAAACAAATGCATCTAAGGAGAACATTAAAAGTGTATGTCAAATTAAGTATCAAATAATGCCATTCAGATAATTTATATGGTTTCTAATGCATAATACACTAATAGTGTGTTGTATTAAGAGTGCATTGTTTTAGTGTTATAATTAATATTCTATAAAGGTATTAATTAGTTTATCATATCTGTAACTGATATAATATGACTTGGGTATTACAAACAGATCTGAGTAAAAACGCCCATAAATGTTCACGTCTAGAAAGCAGTATAATTTAATAAATAAAAGGCTAGTCATTTAAAATTTGAATTTTTAGGCCGGGCGCGGTGCCTCACGCGTGTAATCCTAGCACTCTGGAAGGCAGAGGCGGGCGGATAGCTCAAGGTCAGGAGTTCGAAACCAGCCTGACCAAGAGCGAGACCCCGTCTCAACTAAAAATAGAAACAAATTAATCGGCCGATTAAAAAAATGTATAAAAAAATTTGAATTTTTAAATTAATATCCTTTATATATTTGTAAATATACTCTATGAGTTCTGGAACTATGAATTCAGGTTTTCTAGGTTTGATAATTACAGAAAAAAGTTAAATAGCTGGATACATGGGGTGATGATAAAATTAAAAAAAAATAAAATCCTTTCCATATAAATATAGATAATAGCAAATTAAATCATTATGGAAACTTAGGGTATAACCTGTGACTTTGCCTTTTCTTTTTTTTCCTGGTCAAGTGAAGCAGTGGGAGTGGAGAAGGAACAAAGCAATCTGTAACGGGTTATGTACTTTTATTTTTAATCCAAGACGGGAAAGTGTTTTCTTTGTTAAATTTTTTTCTATGTTAAATTTTCTTTTTTCTTATTAAATCTAATCTAAATAAGGACATGCAATATGGTTTTATAAAGTAAATAATTACACTTTCATAAATGTAATATTTTGCAGCAGGTTGAATTCATGAATTTTCGCAATTATTTCTGCTCCAGCTTCACTTCTTTCCCTCTCTCCCTTGCTTCTGGCCCTTTCCTCCCCATTCTCTTCCTCCTCCTCCTCCTCCTATTTCTGAGTTAACACACATGCAATACTAAATATTAAGCACATAGCGCCATGAATTTTAGAAATATGTGTATACTCAGGTAACCATAACCAGATCAAAATGTAAACCACTTCTAGTACCCTAGAAAGTTCCCTTGTGTCTTCTTCCAGGCAATATACCCCTGCCAAAAAGCAATCGTTATTCTGAGTCCAATAGTCCAATCTCTGTAGGGTAGTTTTGCCCGATCTTGAACTTCATTAGGAAGTCTTCCATGTGTGGCTTTTTTGTTCAACATGAGGTATATAAAATTAATCCATGTTATTACATGTAGCAGCTATAGTGTGTTCGTTTTTATTGCTACATAGTATTTCTTTATATGAACATACCACAATTTATTTATCTACTCTATTATTGATGGACATTTGCATTTTTTCAATTTTTGGCCCTTATTAATAAAGCTGATATGAACATTTTTGACATATCTTTTGGTGGACATACGCACTCATTTCCACAAGGTATATACCTGGGAATAGAATTGCTGTGTCATACGGTAGATGTGTGTTTACCTCCTGTAGATATTGCTGAAGAGTTTTACAAAGTAGCTGTACTGATTTATATCCCATTAGCACAGTCTGAGAGTTCTGATTGTTCTAGATTCACACCAATACTTAGCATTACCAGTCTTTAATTTCAACTATTTCAGTGGGTGTGAAATGGTATCTATTGGGGTTTCAATTTGTATCTCCCTAATGACTAATGATATTGAGCACATTTTCGTATATTTATTGACCATTTGTATATTCTGTTTTGTAAAGTGCTTGTCCAAATATGTTGCCCATGTTTTAAAATTGAGTTTTCTATTTTTCATTATTTGATTTGTAGGAATTCATTATATATTCTGGAGATGAGTTATTTGTCAGATGTATGTATTGCAAATATCTTCTCTCACTCTTTGTCTTGGCTTGTTGATCTCGTGTCTCAATGAATAGAGGCTCTCAGTGTCAGTGAAATCTTATTTGCCAATCTCTTTTTTACTATTAGTGCTTTTTGTGTTTTAAGAAATCATTGCCTATCCTGAGGGCATAAAAATATTCTTCTATATTTTCTTCTATAAACCTTATTGTCTTATTTTTCACATTTAATTTAAGGACCCATCTAAAATTGATTTCTTTTGTATAATATGAGATAGGGGTCAAGGTTCATTTTTACTTATATGAATATAAATTAACCTAGTACCATTTATTGAAATGATCACTCTTTCTTCAGTGCACTGTAATGGCTTTTTGTTATAGGTAATTAAAAAGTAGCTATATATGGTTGAGTCTTTGTCGAAATTATATACTCTAATCCATCTGTCTATTCTTGTACCAATTCCACGCTTTTAACTGCAGTACCTTCTTAATAAATCTTCATATCTGGTAGTGTAAGACCATTAGCTTTGCTCTTTTTCATGATTATTGCTTTTGGCCATTTGCATTTCAAATTAAAATTTAGAATCAGCTTATCAATACACATACAACTACCAGAGTTTTGATTGGGAAGGCATAATTGTTTCTTAATGGTCGTAATGAAAAAACTAAGTAAAAGTATTTTATTTCTTGGTATATCCCTGAGATGGTTAATTTTATGTGTCAACTTGACTGGTACACAGGGAGCCAAGATTAAACCTCATTCCTGGGTATGTCTGTGAGGGTGTTTCCAGACAAGATTAGCATTTGAATTAGTGAACTCAGTAAAGTCCACTGCCCTCTCCAGCGTGGGTGGGCATCATCCAACCCTTTGAGGGCTTGAATAGAACAAAAAGGTAGAAAAAGGGTTTTTTTTTTTTTTCTCTCTGCCTGACTGCTTGAGCCAGGATATCAGTCTTCTGCTTTTGACTGGGATGTACACCACCAGCTCTCCAGTTCTCATAACTACAACACTGGCTTTCCTGAGTCTCTAGCTTACAGAAGACAGATAGTAGGACTTCTCAGCCTCCATAATCTCATGAGCCAATTCCTTATAACAAATCATACACATGCAGAGGTTCCTGAGGCAGGAACACTTAAAAAAATCAAAATAAATCATATGCAGACACACACACACACATACACACACATATACATTCTATTGGTTCTGCATTTCTGGAGGACCTTATTAATATAACACCTAGCAAATTAAGTTGTAATTAGGATTTAGAATAGGGGAGAAAGAGGGAGATGGCACAAATATAAAGCTATTCCTACAGATATGATAATGATCACTGCATCAAATGTTAACAACCCTTCTTTTCTAGAAATACACAAAATTATTTATATATTAATAGTTTTGGAGACAGGTTTGAGTTATCTTAAAAGTTTCTGAATGTTCAAATCTCCCCCGCATCTCATGTGTTAGATAATGTCCCATCATCCTGCTTCTCAATTAACATTGATCAGTTAATGTAGATTGCTCATTTCCATTTTAATATAATAAACATTGAATATAAATAAATTGAATTGCATTCATTGTTGTTATCCATAGTGGTATTGTAACAGTTGTTAAAATTCTTTAGAGATTTTGTAATTGTTGTTTATATTGTTAATGTCTTTCCTTGTTTTCCTATAACAGACTTCAAGTGTACCCAAAAGAAATTAAATGAGAGGTTTTACTTTTTTAAAAAAGTTCCCATGTAAAGTAACTACAGTGTAATGATCAAGTAGGATCAGAACATTGCAGGAAAGTGGACATCTCTAGAGAGATTGGATCATTTTACAGGAGGTCTGTATTTTAGCGTTTACATGATAAGAGAATCAATTAAATAATAAGTGAGGTTTGCTGAATGTTGCATCTATGTCTTTTAGAAAGAAACTATAACTTGGGGATATATAAGTTATTAAGCCTCCCAAAGATTAGGGTTGGAATTATTTTATTTAACGCATTTTTAAATAAAACAGAAAAAGAGGGTAATAAAACCTCAAATTCTACAGCGAGCACTCAGCTTGACCAAATATAGAAAGCTAAACACGTACATAAACTTTGGAAAGAATTATTGACACTGTTTAGGCTGTAAAGTGTTTCGTTTTTCAGTAGAGACAAAGGGGGAAATTATAAAATAATATACCTATGTTATTTTAACCTGAAGTTCCTCATTTTCGATTCAGGACCTCAGATTCATTCTAGATTGACTCCTGAGGTCAATTTTTAAAGGCATTTTAGGGGAGGTTGGGGAGAGGCAGGAGGCTGAGAAGAATGGGGATCAAATTCTAAGCTTAGAGTGCATGAAGGAAGAGCTGGAGACAAAAAGAGAAAAAGAGAATATTTACAGAATGAAGAACAAATAGCGGTGCAAACACTAAGGTAATGTAAACAGTACGTCACAGGCGCTAAGGCAGGGAGAAATATAAAGTAAATATGATCAACAATGTCATATGTGGCAGACAAATGAAAGAATGGAAACTGAAAAGGGCTAATGTCTTGATATTTATCAGGTCATCAGTGCTGGTGACTATGAAACATATTAAATAAGTAGAACATTTCAGTCCAAAGGTAAGAAAGGTTTTTATTAAAATTTATAATATGAAAGATCTGAAAAGGGTAACTCACACAGATTTGTTCACTGAGTCCTGTAGACTCCACCTGAATGGGGGCATCCTTTGAGATTTAAAAGAAGAAACATGTGAAACAAGGAAATAGTACTAGAACTTTTATATAATGGATATTGAGATTATGGAAATGTATTACTTCAACATTCAGTATAGGTTGAAATGAATGTATATAAAAAGGTTTAGATACATGCATGGATGACAGATTTCCGATGGGTTCTTGAGGAAATGTCTTAGCATTCTGCTGTTAACATAGTGGAGGGCAAACATGCCCTCTCTCAATCACCTGTTTATGTTGTTTTTGGGACAGAAATCTCTAGCTAGTAAAGCTGAGATGTGTACCAACACGACATCTCTTATTAGTTTGTGTGTGAATAATTGCATATTTTAAAAAATATATAGGAAAAATTACAAATCTCTTACACTAAAAATAAGCAGTTGCTTAGATCCCTTGGGGAAATGCTGCCTGATAAATTAAAGATGAATCAATGATTACAGCAAAACATTTAAAAAAAAGAGCTACAATAATAACACAGAACTGTCCTTTCTAATCCAGAGGGAAAGAAATAAAGGTTTCTCTAATTTTTTTCTTTTTAAATTAAAAAGGCTTTAAAAATATCCATTTAGCAGAATTACCAGCAATTATTGTTGTATTTCATTATAGATATATTAAATTAAAACTTTTTTTCAAATTAGAAACACCAGATAGCTTTAATTCTAAGGAACTCAGTGTATTTTATAGACATCAAAATTTAATTACTGGTAAGATTTTTAGCAAAATTGTTATGTAATAAGAGATCACATCTGTTTTACAAATTGAGAAACTGAAAATCAATAGCTTGTTCTGAGTTACCTACTCACTGCCACCATTCAAATTTCATTTTGTTGGACGAAGCAGAGAGAGTGGGATAAAATCCTTTAACGAAGGGATTTAGAAGATTTAAGTGGCATTCAGTCTAACATGGGCTCCATGGTAACCATGCGGGCTATGCAAGCTGTTCACTGAATAGCCAAAACATTTAGGTAGACAGGATGTCAAGCCAAGCAACTTTGAAATGTGAACACTTTCTCTTGGCATGAAATCCAAGCTCTAAGCGCAAGTGCCTTGGTGAAATCCTCCATTTTTTGGCTAGTCTAAACAATGTGAATCACTTAAAATCTGAAGTTATCAGAGAACTGCCCTTTCTAGTACAAACTCTTTCCAGTTCTGGAGAGTAGGTTTTGTTTTAACTCTGTTGCTGGATAAAATTCTGGAGGGCGGCTGGCATGTTCTTCTCCACTTACTTAGCCAGTTAAGGCAATCCAGCCAGGGGCAATTTGTTGTGCTCAGAAATTGGGACACCTGAGGTACAAGCAAAATGCCACTGATATTTAAGCAGAACACAACTAAGACCAAGATCTATCCCACTGGGTAGAATGATCTGTACTTGTACAGTTCCTGTGTCTTCAATCCACTCAATAATCTATGTGTCCATCTATTCAAGTTACAAGGAGCTCCTCCCGTACCAGAACGTGTGCCGTAAGGCGACTGTGGGCTTGCAGGAGGGAAAGCATTACTTACAGGATGACTACGACTTGAAGAGCTCACGTTCTAATCAGGAGAGTGCAGAAGGGGAGACAGACACTACAGTACAGAGTGCATATCCCTCATCCAAAATTCTTGGGACCAA
This sequence comes from Lepilemur ruficaudatus, assembly GCA_963574885.1. Classification (NCBI taxonomy): domain Eukaryota; kingdom Metazoa; phylum Chordata; class Mammalia; order Primates; family Lepilemuridae; genus Lepilemur; species Lepilemur ruficaudatus. The sequence continues at coordinate 21,406 of CAUYRT010037504.1, forward strand.
AAGCATTTTGGATTTAGAATTTTTTTGGACATTGGAATATTTGCACATACATAATGAGATGTCTTAGGGATGGAACCCAAGTCTAAACAGGAAATTCATATATGTGTCACATGTACCTTACACATATAGCCTGAAGGTAATTTTTTTTTTTTGCCTTTGGGGACACTGAATAAACTATATGCTGTGCACCTGTGTTTGGGGGACTACATAACCCATCACATGAGGTCAGGTGCGGAATTTTTCACTTGTGGCATCATATTGGTGCTCAAAAAGCATTGGATTTTGGAGGATTTCAGATTTCAGATCTTTGGGTTAGGGATGCTCAACCTGTATAACACAATGAGGGCTCTGGGAGAAGTGAATACGAATCACTAGAAAAGCACCGAGCAGGGAATAAAACTCCATGTTTGGAAGATGTAGGGAGGATTGCAAAGAGAAAAAAAATTTTGGAAATTGAGTTGAAGCTTTTGTGCTAAAGAAGTAAGGATAGGGGTGATGGAGTTGAGCGGGTCTACAGGTCTTTCCAGACTGACGAAAATATAGATAATTCTGCCTTGCATACTTGCTTGGTCTCTCCCTTTTTACATCACAAGTATTTTGTGGGCAAAGACCATGACTTAAGCATTGTTCTGTTCTATCCCTTATAATATCTAGTCCAGGGCATTGGATCTAGTAGTTATTCAATAAATGGGTATATTTTCAATAATTGAAGTTCATATGATTTCTGTATCTACCATTTTCACAAATGTGAGTATTTTCTCCATCACTAATAGGATATTACATTTTAGTAGAATAATATAATACTTTTTGTTCAGTTGGGTCTTAGAGATTAATAGCTCTGATCATGTGTGAGAGCCTCTTTATCAGAAAAAGCCTTTTGTTACATTTCTAACTTGAAATAAATTACTTGAAATTTCAATTTGTCTTGAATTCTCCTGCGTTCTATGGAGGTCACGTTCTGTCACCCCTGAACAGCGTCGGCTTTGACAGAACCTGTCTCAATAAGGAAAAGGTGGAGCAGTCAGTGAGATAGGATCGTCAGTACCATCCTGAGGCCTGGGGACCTGATCACTCAGACCCCACTGGGAGAAAAGATGGTCTCATTTCTCAGAGCCCCTTGCAAAATAAGAGTCCTTCCCACCCACCCCAATATTCATACAGTAGCAACACCAGGAATAAAAGACACACATTTATAAAACAAGGCATTTATAAAATGACTTCTAATTAGAAAAGTATTCATAACTTTTCAGCAGAGAAATATATCCCAATCACCCAGTTTTCTTGCCAATTAGCTGATTTGGTACATAATTTCAAACAATGACTGTATGAAGAGTCAGTTAAATCAACCTCTTTTATACATAATTATCTTTCAAGACATCTTTCTCAGATTATATATAAAAATAGTTTGATGTATGAATATGTAACTAAAAAGAAACCTATTGTATTATATACATATTTTTTATTTTCTGTATATCATGATGTTTTGACATCTCTAACAACAACAAAAAAAAAAACCCACAAAACCAAAACATAATAAAACAAAAAATGCAACCTTTCTGGCTGGGGAGACACTGCTTCTCCCAGGGCTAGTGGACTCGTAGAGGTAGTAAATGACTCAGTCAGGAGCATGACCTTAATATACAAACTACCTAATCCAGAGTTATCCACCTCTATCTGGCCCCTGCACCACAGGAGGCAATATTTCTCTGTCTTACTCATCCTGGGTTGAGGTACCAGACAACTAGAGACCACCCCCGTGGTTTAGAATCCGCCAAAAATTATTCCAACTAGACAACCCTGCCATGCCTTGCCTTTTCTGCAGAACCCCTCACAAAGGCTCTGGCCTAAAGATTCCCCTCACTCCTGTCTCTGAAGACCCTGCTGTCCTTCCCATGTGGCTCTGTGTGTTTTCCTGAGCCTCTCCTCTGTCCCCTCTTGTGGCTGCACCCGGCTGACCATCTCATAAAAGAATACAAAACGCCCGACAAATAGGAAGGCGTAAGATTGTCAGCTACTCCTTGGCAAATTGTACTCAGAAGCTGTGTGCACAAGGTAAGTATTCACATTGTACTCTAGTCAAATGCCTCTGGCCGCCCAATCACTTCCACAAGTCCTGCAAGTTTACTTGGAGCTGATTATTGGTTCTTTCATTATACCTCCATGTACTTTGATTTTTTTAATGCTACCTGCATTTAATAAGCAAATGGAAAAGTGCAAAGCATATGAGTTTTGAAATTAGATACCTTTGTGTCTGAATTCTAATTTATTATATATTCAATCACGACTTTTGTAGTCAGATGTATAATGATTCATGTATTTTCTCTGTTACATATTAATTGTGGATTATGGGAAGTTTTTATAACTTTCCTGAGAATTTATTCTTGATGTATTAAATGGGAATACTAATTACAGTTGCCATTTATTGAGGGCTTATTAGGCACCACATATTGTATTTGCATTATCTCATTCTATCCTCATAGTAACCTTGTAATATAGTAACAATATAGCTATTCTTGACGGGGTTCAGGACAAACTACCCCAAAATATGGGACCTTGGCATTTGAGAAAACAGCAGAAGCAGGAAGGTCACTCTCACCTTCCCTTCACCACTCTTCCCCTGAGGCAGGCCATAGACCTGGAAAAGAATTTTCTGACCTTCCCCTGAAGTAGATCATGATATCCTTATTTCGGAGATAGCCTCTCTATACCCAGAAGAAAGAAACATCCATATCTCTGAAGACACAGGGACACAGAGGAGAATCTGAATAAACAGGCCTTGCTAAGTTCTCCCCAGCTAATTACCATTAAATCACACCCACTTTGTCCAACCATACTTCTCCACAATGTCTACTCTTTATCAAACTTTGCAGAAAAATATGCCAATTTCTCTGTTTCTTTGGGTCTTCATTTCTGAAGACTGTTGTGCCATATAAAACTTACATTAAATAAATTTGTATGATTTTCTCTTATTAATCTGTCTTTTGTTATAGCGGTCTCAGCCATTAACCTAGCGATGGGTGAGGGGAAAAAAATCTTTTCCCCTCTACATTATTTTAAATCCTATTTTGTAAACCAAAAAAACATGAGGCTTATTTAAGCTAAATCTCACCAAAGTTACTCAGCTAATAAGCATGATGAGATTTAGAATCCAGGCCCAACTTTTTCCAAATCAGATATTTTTATGCCCTCTCCTATTACTCAACAGCAGGGGCTTTTAATCCTAATTGCAAATCAGAATTACCTAAGGGGGATTTTTTTTTTCTAAGTTATAGATGCTCAGTTCCCTTCTTTGGAGATTCTAATTTAATAGATTTGGATGAGTATTAGAAATTATTATTTTTTATTTCACTCTTGATTCTGATGTGAGATTGAAAGTACTCATCACCTTAAAGGGTCTTAAATAACATATTGTGTGTTGAGAGAAACTGGAATATTTCACTTCAAGATATGCTTCTTTGACATAAGTATTTGTAATCTACAAGCAATTGGGCAGCAGCAGTTAGACGGTCTAAGCTGCCTTTCTTACCCACGGCAGGCCACAAAAATTTCTGCGAAAAAGATGTGGGGGACTTCTGCCTTCGGCCTTCCCTCTGTTTGCCTGATGACAGAATGTAAACCCTCTGTGCTGGGGACAGCTGCTACCAGATCAGAGAGGACACTGTCAGGGCCTGAGGAATCTGGAAGCAAACTTCGCTACATCGCCATGGTGTTCCCACATTTGGGAGCCTGCAGCTGCTCTCTCCTTTGCCTTATCACTGCTCTAACATGTTTTGCTCTTTGTTAAAATACTATTTAAGCAAGTTTTCCAAACCACTGCTTTAGTATAGTTACTTGCCTGAGAGAGTTGCTTTTCTCCCACATAATGGGCATGGCACACGTTATTAAACTTGCCTTTTTCTCTTGTTAATCTGTCTTTTGTTTCAGGAAAGTGTCTCAACTATGAACTTAGGAGAGTTGAGGGAAAAAAATCATATTTTCTCCCCTTCAATGTGTAATGGAAATGATAATTTGAGATATAGTAATGAAAGTTGTGCTTTGGAGTATTTTTATTGACTGGTCTAGGATGTCTAACTTATTTACCTGCCTTGGAAAGGGAAAATGGTGGTGTTAGAATAGGGCTGCCAAGAAAAATGGTTAGTATTCATCATTGATTCCTAAATAGGACTTTGTAGGAACGATAGTTTTAAGAGTTGGCGTACGTGGACAGAGACATCAAGAACCAAGCATAGAGTGCTCAGACAAAAGGTAGAGATTGCTTCCTAATGCAGAGATAAATCCTGCTTCACTTAGGAGAATGAAAGGTTTCTCCCTGACGGTGAAGAGAGATAGGATGTGGAGGAAGTAGAGAGTCCAAAGCTTACTCTTTTTGGTCCCAGTAGGAATAAATAGAAGAAGACAGGGAGAGAGGAAAGAGAATTAATAACATAAACAACAATAACAACAACTAACTCATATTGTCTACCATAGCCAGACACTACTTTGAGCATAATACGTGTTTTAACTTATTTAATCGTTATATTAACTATGAGGAGGAAGGGACTATTATAGAACCCGTTTTACAAATGAGTAAATTGGGACACAGAGACATTAGGTGACTTCCCCAAGGTTGCACAGCTAGTGAATGTCAGAGCCTGGACTGGAACAGTCTGTCTCAGTTAGTGATTTATTTTTTAAGGGGAAGATGAAACATGGCATATTTCATAGGCAAACAAGGGAGAGACTATAAGATTTTAGGTTACATAAGTACATGTAACACACCACACACATACACACACACTCTATACTCTCCTCACCAACCCCCCATCCACTGTGGCTCAAGGCAATGGTGCAATAGCATTAGTGGGAGGTGGCTAGATAGGCAAGCTTAAAGTGAGCTTCATCCTCCCCATAGCTTGCCTCCACATGGCAGGCACACGACAGGTAGGGGACCTAACATGCCCCAGTGAGAGGCACAGGAGTGCCAAAATGGGCTTGTGGCTCAGCAGAGGCTTGGGCTCAGGATGAGGATTCTGTGAACCATCCCTCAGAGTGGAGGCAAACGGGTCAAGGCACACATTCCAACGCAGGCACAGGTACATTAAGCCTACATAGCAGAAAGGACCAGTCACATTTAATAGCTACCAGTCCACGGGAAGACCAGTTCTGCCATTTCATATCAGAGATATGTTGGATCTGAAGAACCCAGAATGATTTCTTCAAATACTCAAATTTTTTAGGACAAATGCCAACTCTTTCAGATTTCTGCCCCCTACTATTTTCTGAGGTATACTCTGGGTGATGAGCAGCTTGCGTGACCTAGGAAGAGGGGATTTAGGATGCAGAGGACACAAGGAGCACCTGAAGATGCAGCCCAAGATTGGCTAAGGAGATGGGCCTGGGATTTGAAACTTAAGCAATTCTCCAACTTTAATCCTTATCTGTGAAATAAGGACAATAAAGGTAGCTCTCTGACAGAATTGTGGAAATTAAGGCAATTAATCTATGGAAAAGTGGTTAGCACAGTACCTGACATATAAGGGACAGAATGTTAGGCTAGATCAAGAGGTATGATTTATTCTGGCACATCATGTTACATAGGATTTCAGCAACTAGATTGCAAGCTCCCTGAAGGTAAATTTTACTTATTTTTTCTGGAAATTTATAGTACCTAATACAATGTCTAACACTGCAATATTTGGCAACTAAACGCTAATTTCAATCTCTTTGCTCAGTGGTTCAGGAGACCTCTACGTTCTAGTAATGGGAGCATCCCAAATTGTCTCGAACATAAAGGGCATTGGAAGATCTTCTCTCCTGCCTTAACCCATCCCTGAGGGTTTTGCTGAAATTTGTCTCCTAATTTTCCTGTTCACCCCGACTTTGAAAACACTTCTGTGTTTTCACAGTTGAAAAGTATCATGTTCAGTCCTTTCTGCCCAAAAATAAATAGGTAATTCCATATTCTTATAAATTTCTCCTCTTAACTTCAGCAAAGCATTTCAACCTAAATATCCATCATCAGTGAAACCTCTATTATAAAGTAGTGCTAGGTCAAGACCTTTCTAAGTAAAAAAAGGCTTAGTGGTTTTTTTTGTCTGCCTAGTAAAACACAGTTCTTTTGTCCCACAATATACTTTTTAGCTTAGCATTGTCATTCTGTGAACCCAAATCATATTCCTTGTTGGATTTGTGTTGACTATGGGACAGATGGAATTTCTAAATGAGCTGAATTTGAGAATCAAGGGGGATGACTTTCCTGGTACTTGGTGATTTGACTATATTCACGTTTTCTGTTGCACTCTCATATGTGGTGTTTATTTTAGCTTTTAAAATGTGCCTACAGGTTGAATTATTTAAAAAATGTGTAAGAATGTATGTGTAGTGAATAGTTGAACACTAATTATTAATTCTCTTTTCCTCTCCCTCCATCCTTTCTCAAAGCTATGGCACCTCAATATAGGACTATGCCACCAGCTTTCTGTTTTATATGAAATGAACACAGTCCTAATGCCAGATAGCTGTGCAAAAATATGCTTCTGGTCACAAAGTGGGATGGAGACATAGAATATGGATAGAACATGGGAAAACACACTGCAGTAACGTCATGCTGGTAGGTCAGTACAAACATCTTCAGGAAAAATAATCACAGATTACTATAATTTTGGGTATGGCACTGAATTCATTTTCGTGAACACTGCATAACCCACAGAATAATTTTAGAATAATATCAGTTAAAACAAGCAAAGGGAAATATTGGATAACTGTCACATTTTAATCTTATAATAAATGTTAATGAAGTTTCTCATTGAGCTATTGTCTAATGCACTTTGACGTAAGTGATAATTATTTTTAGCCAACATTTGCTCTTTGGTTAATCAATCCAAATGATTGCCAGAGAAGAGGTATTTTAAAATATAGCAATTAAAATTTAGGTAAATTAATGTGGTAACATTGTAGTTAAAGTTAAAAGTTTTTTTAATCATATGACATAAAATAATGAGTAAATGGTCATTTAATAATTAGTTCAAATTTTCCCTGCTAACAATAAAGTATTTAAAGTTTCTTTTGAGTAAATGTGGAGTTTGCCCCATTCAGTTCTTGTCAGTGCTTCTTTTCCTGAACATTCTGCAAAGCAATCCATATAATTAAAATAGATGGAACTGAATATTTGTGGGTGGGAGATTTGCCTGCAAAAAGGACTTCTCAGAGTGTGTTTACTTATAAAATTGTGAAAAAGCCTTTTAAAATTCATACACAAAATGGTATGATACAATTGTTTAAGACTTTAATACAACGAGTAGATCTGAATCTTTTGAAGTGACAATAGACCAAGTGTCAAAATATGCCAAAAATATTATATTAGCAGCTTTTATCATTATTAATATTTTATAGAATGAAAAATATTTCTGATGCCTCTGTCAGAAGCCTCCTTGAATCTTAACCTAATTTGTTGGGATAATTTAAGAATTTAAAACTTGCTGTTTCTATCTCTGGCTAGTTTAATTCATCATTTAGCTCTCTACAAGACTAAGGACACAAAGCAAAAATAGCTCTTACATATCAACATTTAAATGAAAACAGCCTCTATGTCACGCAGAGTGGAAAATTTACTAATCAAATGTTCGCTGGGGCAATACTTATAGAACTATAGTAGCGAGCATCTGACCAAGTGTTAATGCTTTGCAGGAAAAGAAATGATGTTATTTGCTTTAGATATAAAGTCATTTCTTTTTAAAAATTAGCCTATTTAATGCATGGGAGATTGCCATATTCCTTCATTTAATGTTGCATTCTCTATAATGATTTCTGATTACCAAAATGCATAGTACAAATGCTAATCAGGACCCTTTTCACAACAAGTGCGGATGCTGAGTGCCTCCTACGAGTTTAATCACAGTGTGTGATTCATGCAGTAATGGGTCATAATTGCCCCCCACCAAGTTGTCTTGAGGGTCCTGGTTCATTTTATTACCACCGGACCTTATCAACCACTGAAATCCACCACAGTTGCCTTGAAGGTTACAACTAATCTCTACATGCATAATTATTTCCAAATAAAGATGCCCAAGAAGGGTGAAGGATTGCATTTGTTCTCTCTTTAGCTTTATAATAAATTAAAAAATGAATAGCAGTATTTACATAATTTTATATTACCTTTCACTTTTTTCTTACCTTGGAAAACAGGCTGATTGCTACCTCTCCAGGTAATTAAATCTAGCTGGTAGCCTACGTACACATGCGTTAGAAACCCTTTTTATTGCTGTTAGCTTCAGACATCCTGAGGTTCATTTTGTCTGTGATACGTGAGGAGCTACCCATATAGATCACTGTCACTTTGGAGAATAGCAGGCTCTGTCATTTCTTTTTAAACCAAACTTGGAAGATTCTGAACTTTAAGACTCGGTGCTGCCGATTGTTAGGAGCAGGATGAACAGCTGCTGCCTGAAGGAACTCTGGTGTCTCCTTGGAAGGACTGGTTGTGCACAGTCAGAGTAAATGACTGCCTGGGTAGTAGTATTTCAGTGTTTCCTTCTCCTTTAAATAACTATCTCCCATCTGTACACATGCAACAATTTGTTAATGTTTAAAGTGTTTTATTTTTTGTTTTTTTAATAAGCACAAGCTACTTACGTTCCATAATTAAACAAATTAGGCCATGGATACTTACTGAGCACCTACTATATGCCAGTCATTGCTAAGGTCCTTGGAAAACAACAACAAGTAGGAAAAGTCCCTGCTTTCAAGGATCTTATATGCTAGTGAGGGTAGAGATAACACACATAACACAGCAGCTTAAAATTCACAATAAAGTGCAAATGAAGGCAAGATTTGACGGGGTTGGGTCGGGGGAGAACACAGGACTACTTAATTGGAATGAGTGAGTTACGGGAAGGTGCATTCAAAGATAATTGCCTACTTAAAAATTTTTCCTCAGACCCACCCCATTTTTTCTCCTTTTAAATTGGGCAATAGTGGAATTTTAGCTAGGCTTTGGGATTTTGATATTTTTTCTTTTTGTTATCAAAAGTATTGCTGGTGGTTGCTCAAAATATTGAATACAAAATTACCATATGATCTAGCAAATCCACTTCTGGGTATATATCCAAAATAATAGAAAACAGGTACTCAAATATACATACACACATATTCATAACAGCCCTATTCACAACAATCAAAAGGAATAAATGGCTCAAATGACCATCAATAAATGGATGGATGAACAAGTCATGGTACATGCATACAATAGAATATTATTCAGCCATAAAGAGACATGAGGTACTGATACATGAAAATATTCTAAGTACATGAAGCCAGACAGAAAAGGTCATATATTGAATGTTTCTATTTATGAAATCTCTAGAATAGATAAATCCATAGAGACAGAAAACAGAGTGGTGGCTGCCAGGAGATGGGAGGAAAGAGGAATGATGAGTAAGTGCTAAAGGGGTATAGGTTGTCCTTTTGGAGGGAGGAAAAGTTTTTTGAACTCGATAGAGATGGTGGTTGCACAACATTTTGAATATACTAAATGCAACTGAATTGTTCACTTTAAAGTGGTAAATTTTATCTTATATTAATTTCACCTCCATAATACAAAAAAGAGTATTGCGACATGTCTACTCCAGGATGAGTTAAGCATGACAATTTGGAATGTTGTTTCATACCTTTGTTCATTTATTGACTCATTTGTTTTTCACGGATTCGTTATCTGTGTACCATTCACCAGGCACGATATTATGTGTCACCAACACAGACTTAGTTTGTGCTTTTTAACACATTGCCTAGTGTGGGATATAGACAAATACAAGTGTTTTATATAGACCATAGAAGTTTTTCTTTTTGCAATCCCCATCTTACACTTTTATAAATTGACTATATATTTTGTAATTTAAAATAACATTTTTTCATTTTAGTGCAAACGCGGAATAGGTATTTCCTCAGATACCAACATTCAAAGCTGAATGCCTCAATCCATTCTCAAAGTTCAGCATTGAATCCATCGTGTTAGTAAACAAAATGGACATTTGGGCCACTAAAGATTTGTCTGCACTAAGGATTTGTCTACACGTCACAAGTATTTGCAGACATACGGCTCCAACCCTCATTCTATCAAAATCTACAGCATTGTGTTTTTTCCCAAATCCTTTCTACAGAGAACTTGTTCAGCAAGTCAAAATAGGGAAATGCTCCCTGTGATAGTCTAATATTTTTGTACTGTAGAGCTCTGGCACATATTAGCATTCCATACCCTCTGAAAAGCTGTACAGAAATACATTCATTTTACTTTATTTAATCCAAGATTTCTTAAGGTTATCTAACCATAGGATTTTGTTTGTTTTTTCTAAAACGCCTATTATTATCTGACAGAACTAGTATTATACAGGTCACATAGTGTGAAATGCAGTTTTAGTCCTCTAATACTCCTCAGTGAGTTAGCCCTGCCATATGGCTAAATAATTTACTCAGTAGTGATCGTAGTCTAGTGCTCCCATACATTTAATTAGCTTCATTTTTCTACACTGGACTTATACCACTTTTGAGACTATATTAATTATTTTGCGTAATCACTGTCTTTTCCTCTAGAGCATAAGCATTATGAATGCAGGGATGTTTTATTCACTGTTGTATCTCCGATATCCAGAACAATGACTGACACCTAATGTATAGCTGACACCTAATATATGTCAGCTAAAAAATACATATTGATATATTGGCTGAATTTTTAAAACAGGAATATTATGTTCTAGTTCTTGTAAGGGGAGAATGAAGCAGATATATACTGTAATCAGAAGAGTTTAACAGGATTCCAGGAAGAGAGTGATTTTACTTACCATTTGGTCTATAATTTTTTCTTGTTGATACTGTGATTATAACTATTATATGATAATCATATAACTATGATAATATCACTAAAATTAACAAGAGAATGTAAACTGCCAAGAACATCTTATACAGTAAATGAAACAACATTACATTTATTATCTGACCTTAAGTCTATTTTAATTTGACTAAAGCTTTGGAGTGGACCTGGGTAAACTGATATTTTCTCCAGCAAGGCATGGTACGAAGCAACCACGTTTGAGTGGTAGATGATTGAAACCCAGGTGCAACTCTACCATTAAGCAGCTGGGTAAATCATTGTATAAATCACTTTTTCGGCTTCTCTTTTGTTATCTGTAAAGTAAGGGGATTGGACTAGCGTATCTTTAAGGTGCTTTCTGTATTCAGTGTTCCACAATTCCCACAGTTTTGGATCAACCATTTTTCCCCTTTATAAATCAGTCTCTCCAACTGCTTACTTTTCATCACACTGTTTTGAATTCTTTCTCTGTAGCTACATTCTGAGTCTCTTAGGAACTGACTTCAATAGGCTATTATCTGGGTTCACTGGGTCCTTGTTGTTATTCTGAGGTCAGTTTCTGCCCACTCATTTGCCATCCATCACCAGTCTCCGGACCTTCCAAACAAAACCTATTGAACACATCATCACTTTCTAGGGTCAGCATGAGGGTCAAACATCCCTAAAAGCACATTTCCCACCAACTGGCGCTTGGTGTGCAGACTCTCATCACTCAGAGTCCCAAATCAACTAAGTCCTGAGGGATCCGCTGGGGAAATCAGTCACATTGTCAGTTCTCTTGTTCCATTCCAGCCATTCCGTTTATGGAGAAGGTCTGAGCGATGCATATAGATTAAAACAGGCCTCCTTCTCTTCACTTTCCTTAGGTTCCAGGTTAATTTTGTTTCCCCACGGGAGCCTCAGCCCTGCTCTCTCATGGTTGAAGATCTCTGGGATCCCTAAACTTGGGGTCTCAGGCCTTCCTTATCTGTTTATGTTTCTTTTTTATGGGAGTTTTCCAGGCCCCGGTCTACTGAGGGTCATCCACAAGTTCAGGCTTAGAGCTTTTCTTGTAGCAACATCCAAGCTGGAGGGGAGGGAGACAGCATGGAGCTGGAGAAGCCACATGAATGTCTATTCTGTAGCTGCATTCTCTTCTTTGTTGTCTTTCAATTGAAAAGGCTCTCGAGACAAAATGACTTCTTTGCAGTGGAGGAAGTTTCATGAATTCAGTTGTTGATGTGACCGTTAAATCAAATATTAATGTGGAATCAGTATGTTAAAATGAGAACTATTCTAAATATATGGGGGGGGTACGGTGCAATAAAAACTCCTTTAAGATAGCATGTTTCTTGTTAAATACCAAAAATTAGCACCATTTTGCTGGTCCTGAAACATAAAATTTAAGGCCAAAGATATTTTAGATTCTCACGATGGATTTTTCAGAGTTCTTAAAAACATTATCATAAACTTCCATGTACTCTAAAATAATTAAACAGAAGTTCTTGGAGCTATCTTTCCAAGGTCATTTGGAGATTATTCCCTGAGCTGCTTTGAAATAATAAAAAAAATTGTAATGTGAGCTGTAATTACTTAGAACACTGTAGAATAAAGCTACAGTAAATTCCTTCACAGTTGAACTAAACTGTTTAACACATGGAATGTCTAATTGACAATTCTGTACCAAAGTGTAAATTTGTCAAGGAAGGATACACAACAAGTTTTTTTTAACATCTCAGTGAGTGCTGTTGTGATTTGGATCTATTACTTCTGAATATTGCATGAAGCTGACAAGCACTTGTCATTTAAAGACCACATGGAGGCATTTAGTTTTCCATTTAGACATAATAACACATTATGCAAATGAGCTTGCAAAGGAAAGCTGGAGGCTGACATGAAATAAACTGTCAAACACAAGTTGCTAATAAATGAACATTTCTTTATAGATTGTCTTAATTTGGGGAGTTGAAAAATACATTTGGCTGTGGTGAATCAGGAACCTTCGAAGAGGTTTCAATTTTTGACTTTACAACAGCATTCTATACCTCCAATTAAAAGAGGTTTTAATTTAAGTAAAACTCTTAGAACTTAAATTTTACAAACCAGATTTATAAGTAAATTTTGTTTCCACATTTTCGTGGTTTAGAGATACCATAGTTTGATTTATTCTCATGTGATTATTCACTCCTCAATTTTGTGCTGTCCTCTGATAGGTCTAATACTTTCACTTTGATCTAGATAACAGATTATTGGGATTCAAAGGAGTTTCCGACGCTTGTAATTTTGACTAGACTAACGGGACTACCTAGTTTCTCCAAAAACATATCTAAATCTCCTGGAAGACTTCTTAAAAATGCATATTCCTGGAAGGTTTATTATCAATACATATTCCTGAGTCCCAACTGAGACTGACCTAATCAAAATTTCTGGGAGTGAGGCCTATGAATTTGTATTTTTTAAAAAAGCATCCCAGGAATTCTTACACTGGATAGAGTTTGAGGATCTCTGGATTAGGTAGTCCCGAAGGTCCATGACAAGTACAATTTCAAGATTACTAAGGCTGGAATTTATATTTCAAACCAGATGTGACACGAAGTTGGAGATTGATTTGTTAGGTTGAGTCTAGCTCAAGACGCAGCAACTGCCACTCAGTGAAGCTTCATTCTCTATCTGTCCTCATGTGGCAGTAAGTCCAGCGAAGTCATATTAGAAACACAACCAGACAGAACCATTTCTCCGTGACAGTGGCCTCTAGGGGCAGACCTGGGGAGAGACAGGATATTGGAAGTGGGAGAATGTTGCCGGGAAAAGCAGAATGTTTAGGCGCGGGGCACAGAGTTGAGGCTGTTTGGCCTCCGCTCTTCATCCAGACTCTAGAGTCTCTGCCCAGAGATGATCTTGAGGGCTTTTGATCACTTGTGTTCACAGAACATAGAAAAGACAGCAAAAGTTTCCTTTATCCCCCTGTTACAATTATTAATGAGAAGATCTTTAGATTGAGGAGGCTCTAACACCAGGGTTCCTTCTTTAGCAAAGCAAAACTCAACTCAGGGTAACCATTATATTCTAGGAAAACAGAACTTAAGCTTAACCAATCAGAAAATACTGACCTGTAACTAGGAACTGTCCACTGGAATGATCCAAATAAGGCTACTGCTCCACTGCAACCAATCAAATGTTTTCTTTGCCTTGCTTTTGTGTTTATCCTATAAAAGCTTTTTCCTTGTGCCCCTTGGGCTGAATCCTTCGGGTTTAGAGCTCCCTGATTCATGAATTGCAGTCTGTTCAAATAAATTATTTAAAATTTTAATTTGTCAAAGCTTATCTTTTAACATCCCTTAGACATCTTCTTGAACACATAAACCATCAGAAGCAGGAACACTTTTCTCTTCCCTGACACTGCCGTGCTGTTGGCTATTTGAGCTGTGAGGTCAGACTTTAATGGATTCATTTCTGCCTCCTTTGATTTGACTTTTGAATTAGCCCCAATTTTTGTCCCCTGTTCTAGTGCCTAAAAAACTGTTTCCTTTACCTGCATACTCTCATTTGGAGCCATCCTAATGTGTTTCTAACGTTGAAGTGCAATTGTTGCTTCCTCCAATTCCAACCTAGCTGTCTGCCTTAGTGCCCCAATCTGCATATTGACAAAGATGCCTTCCCTGACCAGACTTTAGTCAGGCTCCTCTGAGTCCCTTCCTCTACTAGGCCTTGACCATGGCCCCTCTCTTTTCCGGGTCTGCATAGCCTATTTATAGCAAGAATCCTGCTAAGTCAGTTTAGGGACAATTTCCCCTGATCTGATCAAATTCTTCATCCTCCATTGTTGATATCTTATCACCCTGGCTCATCTTCAGCAATAACTCTGTTAAGTTGGTTTAGCAAGAATCCTTGATGCCTCCTCTTAGTAATTTGCCATCTTTGACATCCTCATTCTGCTCATTGGCTGTAAATCTCCACTTATCTTTGCTGTATTAGGAATTGAGACCTGAGGTCTTTTTCCCCCTATAATAGTTTCTGAATAAAATCTGTTTTAACTGCTTTAACTATTCTCTGGCTCTGGTTTTCTTTAATAGTAATAGTGCCAGAACTTGGACAGAATCAGATTTATCACTGGACCCCCAGACCTCTCACCCAGGACCCCAAATGTGCTCCTTTGAAGTCTTTGTCCTCACTCCTGACGGATTGATTGGGGAGTCATTAGTGAGTCCGACTCTGAAGCCAGTGCTCCAGATGACAATCCACTGAAGTATGGTAAGGACAGATTTTGACTCTTAAGGTTTCGAGTGTGCGTGCTCTGAAGCTTCTTTATTTGAAAGGTGTCTCCTGGGCTGGAAGTGTTTTCTGGCTCCTTATTTCAAGTGGCGATTCACTTCCTGACTCCTTAGCTGGAATTTTTTTCTGCCTCTTGGTGAGGCCTCTCTGTTCTATTGCATCCTGCTTCTCCCATGGGAACTTCTCAGTTCACTGAAACTCTCCCACCTTCTCAAAATCTTCCTGACTATAGGCTCCGCCAACTCTGTCTGCTTCTTTTCTTATTGGCATGATTTTACTAAGGATAATTTGGAACTTCATTCATTTCTTTGGAAAACTTAAGATCGAACCACACTGGCTCATCTAAGACCTCTTCTCTTCTTCTCTCTTCCTCCTTTTCCACCTTCAATCTTTCCTTCACCTCCCCTGAATCCTTAGAGATATTCCTCTTTATACCCTTACGTCCTCTATTTGTCTGTGCACCCCTTCCAGACTTTTCCCTTTCCATTTCAGCCCCTCAGCTCCCTATAGTCACTTGAACTTTCGGTCCTTGTCCCCCACAGGAGGCTCTCAGGGGACTCAGGAGTCCTCAAAAGCAACCACCTGAGGCTGAAAAGAGGGGGAAAAAAGTTAATTTGAAAGAGGCTAGGTATTTTACCTACTCAGATGAGCTTTGGAAACATTCATACCACCACTTGGTAGTTCTAAAAAGTCTCTCATCACCCAAAATTTAGTCCACAGCCTCTATAAGATTACATATCAGGGCAAATGAAAATCTTAAAAGTCTCCACCACAGATAGTGGTAAAAAGAATTAGACATCATATTGAGCAGGTAATCTTAATTAGTTTCATCTGCCAAAAATATAATTCAAAAAATGAGAGCCACCTGTTTTATATAAACCCGAGTCATGGCTAAAATTTTAGGAGAGAAGCTCTAAGGTCTCCATTTGTGTCTGTATGTTTATGTATGTATGTTATATATGAGATATTTTTCTACCTTCTGATGGTATTACCAAGTTAATTTATAAAATATTTTAAAAGAGTGCCATCCAAATTGACTTAAAGACATAAGTGCATATATAAATTAAATATCCCTACTACTCAAGAAATACAGAAAGTTACCGAAATCTTTTTCAAGTTCATGTGATTTGAGTACGACTAGTTTGGTACAATTGGTTTACTGAAAATGGGTATGTCTTCTGAGTTATAATATGAGCATATATTTTTATTCTACTTGGGCTTACTAGTCAAATAAGGTAGCATTATATATACTAGATGTTTAAGATTATAAAAACCATAAATTCAACATAAGAACACATGAATAAGTAAAGCTGCAGTCAAAATCAATATGAATGGCTTGATGTATATCAAACACAGTATTAAATTAAACTAAGCCCATGTATTCAACTTTTTAAAGTATTTTTCTTTTGTGATTATTCTGATGCTTGCCTAACATGCATGTGTTGTAAAAATAGTTAACAGAGAAATAACTCAAAATGATGACTAGCTTTGTTTAACATCTCATGAGATTTTCATGAAGAATCAAAGCATAATTGCTAAAAACATGTATTAAGGCAATGTAAGTGGAATAAAAGTTTTATGAAGAAACTTTTTGACAATAATTATGTTTTATGGAGCTCCAGTGATGCAATCAGGTAGTGTGTGGTACTTACACAACAATAATTATGTTTTATAATATCTGCCTAAAAACAGTTTCCAAAATCATTTTAGAAACTTGCAGACTTTGACCTATTCTAAATTAAATTAAGTAATAGGTATCCAATAATAATTTCTGAGATAAACTGCTGAAACATTAATTACTAAGAGCAAATGTTTATGTACTTTGGCTTCTTATTTTTACATGGTGTAAAGAGGCCAAATATATTTGAGTCTGTTAACAGACATGTTCTTTTGACACATTGAAAAACTGTACTATGAAAAAGCATATACCTATGAAAATTGTGAGATAGTGTAGTCATAAAATTTTCTAGTCTGCTACAGAATCTGAGGATGTGACAGATAATTCACAATTGTCTACTTTCCAGTTTTCTCTGTTAAAAAAAAGGTTGGTAATGTTTAAAAATTGTGATCAATATATATAAATAAAATTGCTAAAATAATAAGGGAAACAACATGTATGCCAAGTATGCAAGGTATGTATGATAAGTTTTTGTTAAAGGAAAAAGAGAATAATTTTGTTCTAAAATAAAAT
Source organism: Lepilemur ruficaudatus (assembly GCA_963574885.1). Taxonomy (NCBI): domain Eukaryota; kingdom Metazoa; phylum Chordata; class Mammalia; order Primates; family Lepilemuridae; genus Lepilemur; species Lepilemur ruficaudatus. The sequence goes on from CAUYRT010037504.1 coordinate 38,688, forward strand.
GATTTGTTCCAGAATGAGAAAGAGGAAAATACAGGACAAGAACTGAATGGATATAAAAAGCTATCGAAGATTTATGGAAAAGGAATCTGGGGAAAGGGATTTTATGACATGTGGTCCAAACTGACTAAGATTTGATAGATTTATTTATAAGATTTTTTTTGAACAAAATTTTCTTGGATTATTGGTCTGCTTTTGAGAAAATATTATAGAAGATTTTTCTTTACCTTTTCAGTAATCCACCTAGGAAACAAAAATTTTGGTCTTATCAGAATAATTTTTTATGTGTTTGGTTAAGCTTTATTATGCCCATGACTATTTAACACCTAGACTACCATACTAGAAAAAAAATTTCTTTCTTGGGGCCACAGTGTTTAATTAGGAAAACAGGATAAAAACTTCAAATACAAAACTATCCTTTCTAATTTAATAAAAAATTTGTTATTTTTTATTGTTTTCTGTGCCTGAGTTATATGCAACTTGAAAAATAGTTCTTGTGGCTCCCCAGGCGAAGAGACATGAGTTACATATGCTTCACGAGTTCCCAGGCTCAAAACTAGCGTGAGTGAACTACAACTCACATGGCAGTTGACATGTTAAAAGAACCAAATCTTCTCACTTTTAAAAGAGCTAAGGTTTTATTTTTTTTTCACAATCATGTCAATTCCTAAAGTTACTTTTGAAATCTTTTATTGTCACCTTGGTTAAATAGGTACCTAAGTATTGTTTCACAGTGATCTAGGATCTTATTTAGTTAAGTGTTCAGGCCTGCAGACATTTTTTATATGTTGCTTTCCCCATAGAAAATCCTAATAATTTTAAGATTTCTCAGAGGGCCCCTGAAAAATCTCAAAGGATTTGTTCTTCCATCTTTTAAAAAGAGAAATGTTAAAAAAAATTATGTTTATTTGATAGGTTAAATTGTATGAGGAGCATTGTCAAATAAGAAGAGATGCTTACTCTTCCCTAGGTTATATTTGTAAGGGTAAATGGTATTAATACAAATATTTTAGAAATTGTATATTTCCTAGAAATTTGTCAATACTCTGGCTGTCTATATGTTCAATGTAATGTTATTAGTTCTAATGCCAGTTATTATTTCAAAATGTGTGTTACAGAAATAACCAAATTTCCTTGTAAAATGAACTCTCACCAAATTTTCAAACATGGCCATTTTAAGTCTACTGTCATCATAGGTATTGCTTTACTCTGATACTTTCCTGAAAAGTGTTTGCTATCAGCTACAGGCCAGAGTGCTTTGTCTTCAAAACAACTGGACTGTCTCAAAGATACATGGAAAGGACTATCACAAAACAAAAACCCGACTGCTCAGATCTTAGTTGGAATGATCTCAAAAGCCCTGTGAGCTGAATTTAGACCTTCCATGCTGTGCTTGGGTTGCAACCATGAGCGTCCTACTGATGTGTGTGCCCTCACCAAAGACGTCCAACTGCGAGCTAGGAGATCTGTTGGATTGCCACTGCTGTCCTCACTCCCCCAATCCAAAGAAGGTTTGAGCCCAACATCTAGAAATCTTGACTGGCTGCCCCATAGTCTCAGAAAGAGACTGTGTTAACAGTCTGAGTCTGTGCCAACCACTCAGCTTTGTTTTTCTTTTCATTTTCATGTAACTTCCCCTCTTTAAATGCCTGATGATTTGCATTATCATTAACTTCCCCTCTTTAAATGCCCGATGATTTGCATTATCCAGCAAATATACTATACTACCAAATCCTAACAGATCGTTCAGCTGGTCCTTAATGAACAAAAGAATGAGAAATGAACTTACATTTTTCAGAGGAAAGAAGAATGTCTCTTCTTTCCTTGAACATGAGAAACGACAGACAAAGACTCTCTCTCTGCCCAAACTTTAGTGAAGCTCTTCTGCACCCTTTTCTGTACTAGGCCTTGACCTTGGCTCCCATCCTTGCTGGGTCTGCATAGCCCACTTGTAGCAAGAATCCTGCTAAGTCAGTTTAGGGAGAATTTCCCAGCATGAAATCTGATCAAATTCCTCTGATCAGCTGTCAATATCTGATCATCTTGGTCTGCCTTCAGCAATAATCCTGTTAAGTTGGTACAGCAAAACATCCCCCCTACCCTTGATGGCTCCTCCTAGTGATTTTCCATCCACTGTCCTCATTCTGCTCATTGGCTGTAAATTCACAGTTACCTTTGCCCTAACGCTCAGTGAGTAGAGTCTGATCGCTCTCCACTATTGTGACAATCTTGATACCTACTGCAAGAGTCTTGAATAAAGTCTTCCTTATTATTTGAAGTGTCAGAATAAGTTTTTCTTTATATATCTATATATTTGCTTTCCATATCTATAATATATATATACACTCTTACATACAAACCAAATTCCTATAAACAAAGAAGGTTAGGAACATATTTAACCTAACTCTTTGGTTTTACAATCAATAAAAATGAGACCTGGAGAAGTTAAGTGAGTTATTTAAAGATATTTTCTTCCTGTTGCAATTTAAGCCAATTCCTTTTTGTTCCACAGTGAATCAAATCAGAAAAGCTGCTAACTTTCACAGATTCACGTGCTGTACTTTAAAACTGTGAATGTTCAGGTCACCCTGTTCTCTGTTTAATAGGCTGGAGAAAAACAGCCATTTATCAAACTTACGAAGCTCAAACTGTATAGTTAGGAAGAATTTCCAAAGAAGGTTTATATATCTCTAATATATAAAATAGTGTCCTGAAGCCAGAATTCTTCCATTAAAAAAATTCTCTCTGCTCCTTCCCCTTTGATTGTATTGTTCTTTAGTGGAACTTGCCCAATAAAAGGCCTGAAGAGTAAACACATGGCGAGCAATTGTGATCACTCTTCCATTGCCCTGGCCAAAAGCTTATTAGATTATATTGATTCACCAGCTCTTTCCTTGCAGAAATAGCCTAATTAAATGCTTAGTACTGCCTTTGAAAATGAGTTCAGCTTAATAGTTATTTTGGGTTCTAATTTTAGAAGCTCTCACTTCTATGATTATAATTTTGGTGATGAGAATTAAATGTTGATGTCTTGAATTGGCATCCTCTCCATTCTTTAATATATTATTTCCTGGAGCAAAAATGTTGTTGCAAGTCCAAGTTTAAATTGGACTCAATCACAGAGTATTTTTACCTTGCGCAGAACGATTATTTTCTTGTTTGCTGGTAAGTGTGTATGACAATTCTAGCTTCCCTTCTTGCCTTGAAAAGTTATTTGGAGAAAATTTCAAAGTTATTCTATTTTAATCTTTGGACTCTATGTTTCCTGCATTTAGGATACTATCTTCTATTTTTGGGAATGGAGCTGTAGGATTCTTCTTTCAACGGGCATTTTGCCTTTATAAAAAAAAGACAATTTTTAAAACTTTTTATTTCGCTGTAAAGCCACATGATCTAACTTGGGTATAACTTCAGCAGTTTGAAAGGTAGGCTCTTAGAGTGGCTATAGGAAGAAGTAGGATATATGGATTTAGAGTAGCTGTGACTTTTTCTTTTTTCTTCCTTTTTAAGAATAACTAGACTCATGGTAGTAAAGTGTTGGCAAATTTAAATGGCACAATCCATCTTCAATCTGAGATAGTCAACGTTTCATTTTCCTGTGCTAGATTATACCAGAGTAACTATGCTAACACTGTTTTGAAAGTAGACTAAACATCCCAAATACCTAACTTCTTCAGGTTTAAAAAAAGTCTTATGAGCCTTTTGTTTCACAGTTGCTCTTTGCTTTTAAATTGTCCACGTAAGAGGTCTTTTTTAGGAATATTTTTATATACCTACTTCCTTTCCCAATGACCACTTGATTAATTTTTTAATCTGCTAGGAGATAATTTTGGAAAATGTAACTGCACTGCACAACTGAAAAACTAAAAAGTTTTCTTTCTTCATTTCTTTTTTTTTTGTTTGTTTTGTTTTGGTCTCTGTGAAATTAAAGGCATCATTAACACCCCAGGGCATTTGAAAACAAATTTCCTTTTTGGAGGCTTTGATGGCTATCAGATAGGCTGTGGATTTGCCATGCTTCATAGCGCCGAAGGACTGTCTTGGCGGTCTTGCCAGACATGTACACATTGTGTACTGCCGCCTCCACTTCTAGTTCAAAGCAAGCATTGTCTCCTGGGTGTTCACTTAGCTTCTATTGCTGTTTCTCATTTATTTTGAGATAACAGTTCACTTCAAACTAGATAATCTTCTGATCAGAGAAAAAAAAAGCTAGTTCCTTTCCTTCATAAAACAACCTTTTCTTTGAAGACACAGTTCAGTAAATCCAATAAATTTTGAGGCAGCATGACTTTTCATTGGTTGAGTACTATGATAAAAATATGGAAAAAACAGGTTTTTTAAACACGCTTTTGGTACAAGACACTCTCTTGCTAAGTTTAGAAAAGCCATTCTATACATATAACATTTTGATAATATTAGCCTCCACGCATTTTAGCTCTATCAGTGGAATTTCAGCTTTTGAACTGTGTATGTGAAACAGAAGAAGAGAAAGCAAAACAAACAAAACTAATATAGTCGATTTGTTGTTGAAATGCTAAAGGGAATTCAAACATGAATTCAAAATGCTGTTTATTAAACAACTGAAAAAGATTCCTTTTAGAAATTTTAAAAATAGCAAGATAGACTTTAAAAGTGCAACCAAAAGCTGTGTTTTAGATGTCTTAGCAGGTGGTGGCTAGTGAACTATCTCTGCTGGTGGTAGTTTTGGGATCTCATTCAGAGCTGTTGTCTGTGAACCAATGACTGCCTTCTTCTCGGGTTAGCAAGTAAAGTCAATTAAAAACAATTCTAGATCTGATTAGGAAGACAAATACAATTGTTTACTTTCTCCATTGAAGTCAGAAAATGAAGTTTATTTGAAAAGTTGTTTTGACATCCACGACTTGTGGATTCTTCCTAAAGTCTTTTGCAGGTGTGACTATCTTAGTGTATATTTATAATGTGTATGTAAAATTCTCATCAATACATTTTCGAATTTATTGAAAATCCCCAAACATGCCTGGTAAATGAGCTAAATACACAGAACTAGAATTACAAGTTTAAGTTTACACAAATGCTTTGCGACCTCCTAGCTGATAAAAATGCTAGCTAATATTCAGTTAGAATTGAGTCTAAGTTTGTAGAATGATTCTTCATTCACTACACGATACAATTCTTCTGAGTCTTATAAAATAGTGCAGGCTGTATAATATCCATTGAGAAGAGAGGGTAAATAATAACTAAGATTTATTGAAGGTCAACTGTAAGCCACACATTGTTTAAATATTTTGCATATATTAACTCATTTAATCCTCTCTACAACTATATGAAGTAGATACCATTGTTGTGCCATTTTGCAGATGAAGAAATTAAGACACAGAGAGGTTTAGCACCTAACCAAGGCTGCACAGCCAGAAGTAGAAAAGCTGAGATTCAAGCTGAGGAACAATTACTGCCCTATTTTGCAGATGACAAACCTGAAGCTTACAGAGGCTAAGGTCACCAAGGTCACTAGGCTTACCAAGGTCAAAGGCCTAGTAAGGAACAATGCAGAAAATTTAAAAAAAGATCTGTCTGGCTCTAAAATATGAGCTTTTAACTGTTTTATTAGAATGTTTAAACCCTGGTTTCTCACTTATTTGATTTGATGCCAAGATATTTAAGTTTATGTGTTGCTCAATCTTGGTCACTATATACAGAAGATATATTGACATCTTTCTCTTACTATATAATTTTTAGTATCTGTTTCTATTTTGTAGCCTTAGTATATGTAGATAGAGGGCTTTTACTAGGGATATGGGAGAAAGGTTAGGGGAGTATAAAATGCAAAGTGTATAGAAATGTACTGCAGTCACTGGGGGAGCATTTTCAAAATAAATCACTTGAAGTCTCTGAATAGATCTACCATATCAGATAGGTATGGGGCTCTTCAAAAATGTTCCCAGCTGAACCGGATATGATCTTGAACCTGGCTGAACACTGCCAGAGACCCCTTTCCACAGTCTCCCAAGCTGTCTCACATCCTGGAGACCTTTCATATTGTAGATATTACCTGACAGTTACAAAGTGCAATGATATAACTATTTTCCTGCATCTAGAGAATGTATCTGACATTAATTTGGGGGCAATATCATGCACCTGTGGTTAATTAGAACCTATAGGATTGTTTTTTTCCTTATTGTGACCAAGGTTAAGATGGATCATCCCCTTTACACTCGTCTATGTTAAATGTATCTAACCTGGGTTCGTTATTCCTGTGTGTTGAGCTCTTTGTCAAACAGATTTAGTAATCCAATATTTTAGCTAACTATTCTTTCCAGATTTGTGTCATATGCAAATTTGAACAGTGGATCTCAATAAAGTTGGTGATTAAAAAAGAAAAGTTGAATCGAGTAGGGCCAAATGTGAAGAGTTGCACACAGGACAAGAGACCTCTCTGCAGGAGAACACTGACTAATAACTTCAATCACCTGTTAAGGTTTCTGACAATCCAATTATTTTGTAATGGTCAAGGACACAAGTTTTAAGTCAGACAAGCATTCAAATCCTACTACTTTGGCTATGGACAAATTATAAAATACTTTTGAACTTGATTTCCTCCATTGAAAAATGGGGATAATAATACTAATCTTAAAAGATTATTGTAAAGATTGAGATTGTACATATATACACAAACATACACATATAACACATATAAAACATATATAAAATTTCCTCTAGGGTAGTACCTGTCATAGTATATAATGATCACTATCATTATTAATATTATTATCTTTGAGAATACTGTGAAAGAATTTGATCAATAGATGTCTTCCTATACCAGAATAATACCTCATCAAAAAAAAAAATAATGAGGTATATTTGGCTTAGCTTACTTTGTAGACCATTGATGATTGATTACCATGATGTCTCTTATTCTTGAGTTAATATACTTTTTTTAATGTTCTTTAATCCTCTGACCTGAGTTTATATATATATGTAGTTTTAATCTATTCCTATTTCTCAGTTTGTAAAACTTTTGACTGAGTTCTTTATGTTTCTAAACATAATGAACTAGAACAAAATCTTGCTTTTTTAAACCTAGTGTTAGGTGTGCCCCAAGTACTGCCTGCCACTGTTGAGAACCCAAATAAAACTAAATAAAAGTTGGGGAGATTTCATCTGTCTTTAGTTGTGAAAAGTCGACCTGGCTTTAGTTTTCTTTGGCAACCACTTTCTAAAAGTTCTCAGAAAGTTTGTTTCCCAGTCAAGTAAATGAAATGAGCTAGACAGTTTTGACTGCTGCTAAGAGGATAAGAAAAAAAAAAAAAAAAACGGAAAGAGATTTTGTCGAGGGAAAGACAGTGAATTATAAGAATGTGATTGGTGTTTTTTATTCAATAACTAATTTTGCACAATGTTAGCTTTTTTTTGCGGATGAGAGGTTAAGTGATATTAAAGATTTATCTCAGGTTAAATAAAATTTTATTGCTTTTGAGTAGACATACTGAAGGATGTTCATTGTAATCCCCAGAGAAAGTTTAAATAGGTTTCTGAGTGTGCCAAGAGATAACTTTTCAGTTACAAGTTTATAAGCGGGATTCCTTAATGAACATTTTTATTCCCCTTTTTGCAGTTTCTAAAATAACATTAGCTCTACAATGTCTAATAACCTCAAGAAAATATATCCTCATTTGTTACATGCATTCTCTGTAACATTTTACCATCATTTTAGACTTCAGGAATCCAGGTTCAGTAATTTTAAAACCCAATGCTGTGTCATAGAAAACCGCTGGCATTATTAACTTTCAAATCAATGTGGCGAGTAGAAGAATGTTTTAACAAAAGAGCTCATGGCTGTTTTCTTTAACCTGTGGTTTAGAAAAATTAAATAGTGTGTCCTTTTCATCCAACACTAAAAGTGAAAGGGAAAATCTGACTTTTTATACCTGAATTCCGTAGAGGATATATTTGGCAAATGTATAATAGGTTTCATTTTTATTCTTCTTATCTTAAATAGATATGTTTCATGGCAAGAATGATATAATTCTTATTATTTAACATTTATTTAGTAGTGGCGATAGATTTGGCTCTGCATTCAATTTAAGTGAATAGGAATAATACCTTTTAGGTGGGCATTGCATAAAATAAGGCAAACCAAACCTCAATATTAAGAGATAATTATCCATTACACGAGGCAAAGGTAGAACACTACACAGGTGCTCTGCTCTTTCAGGAGGCATCTTAATAAACAAAAATGGACGTGAGAGAGCCCACACCCGGGCGCTGTCATGCAGAATGCTGGCGAAACAACCACCTAAGGCCGAGTTAAAAGACACAGCTGAATTCAGCACAGAGAGAAACCAATGGGCTTGTGGATATTGCTGTGCCTTCAATGAAGCTTTATCTCAGTAATAAGATGATTTAAAAGCAGATGTGATTTCCCTAACATTGCTACGGTTTCAACCACCCAGCTATTTTGCTCCTTTGTGATTTTGAATGAATTATTGATAGGGAACACTTCAAAGGTGTACAAAAAATTCTTTTACGTTTAGCATTTATAAAACAATGATGTTGATGGAAGGAAAAAGAAAACTACTGTCAATATGTCTCCGAGACTAAACAATAACAAAGTGCCTTCAGGATTCATTTTAATGAGAAATACTAGTGTGGCTCCATGGAAATCTCGGGACAGGCAGTGCACACTAGCAAATTAATTATAGCTTGGCAGCCAGGCAAATGTAGGAGGCTTATGGGGGCACTGCAGAAAATAAATATTCTTTTAATCAGCGATACTGGCTTATGTCCTCAAAGGTAATGTCAACCTTTAAATGTACAAGTCACATATATTTACAAAAGGCTTTCAAAACAAAGGGCTTGCTTTGGCTTTTCTGGCTACTATTTTCAGGTTAGTGTTTGCACAAGGTTTCCTCAAAGTAAGGCACAACTGATCCCTTAGTCTTGTCCACGGTCAGAGAACAGGGTTATCATTACCGACAGCATTTTATCTAAGCCCGACTCTGATCTGTGCTGGAGGAGACATTGACTTTCATGATGGTTTTATGGATCGATGATTCAGGTGGTTCTCCAGATAGCTCTGCTGGGTTCCTGGGCCCTGTTTGCAAGTCAAAGCTGCATCTCCTCCCCTAGGTGGAATTTCTCAGTTCAAGGATTCACTTCTTAGCTGCCTCGAGCTCCTGCAGTTGGCAGCTGACAGGGCAACGCTGTTAATGCAACCAGAGTCTTTAAAGCGGCAGGTGATAAGAGACGCTGGGATTTTCACAGCATAATGAATTAATTCACAAACTCACTGAGCACAAATGATAACTTTGGTACAATTTCCAGTTGCAATTAGGAGGGGACTGCATTGTTTTACAGGATAAAGGTATTAGTCCTGATTCTTGTAATGTAATGTGTAGCATGCTGGTATATTTGAGGAAAAGCCAGTTTCTGGATGTGTGAATTTGCCCGTGACCAACTCCTGAAATGGATGCAAATTAAAATGAGCGATTTCTGTGATAGTGAATGTGCCGCAGCACAGCCTCTCTACCCAGATCCCTAAGAGGGGGCTGGCAGAGTCTCAGAATTTCATTTTGACTGAACTCTTATCCAAAAGCAACACAACCAAACCCTGTCCAAACGTGTCCCAAACTTTTATTATATTTTGAGTTTATCCAGGCTGAACGCACAATCTTCATTTTGTACTTCAACCTGTAACTATTTCAGTGATCACCTTCAAAATTAAATTCGGGACACCTTCTAATTTCTGAGTTCATCATGGAAAGGAAATCATTTGTATCTTCACCTATTATTTCTGATGTTTCCCCCAAAAGTGTTTCTAGTAGAAGAAATACAATTTTGAATCTCAGAAACAAGTTTGAGAAAAACAAGTTCTACTTTTTTCAGGGTTTGATTGGCATTATCAACATTATTTTCAAAAAGAAAATTGTGAGTTCGTATGTTAATAAATGGGTAGGTATGCTAATGTCTTTTTAAGAATTATTTGCTATTATTTTTCTCTTTCAGATTGCTAAACGACTAAAAGTAATCGATCAAATCTATTGTTGCCTGTAGAATGCTCAGATAAATACTAGGTGTACATGGCTAATTAAAAAATATCATTTGATGATAATAGAGATGATAGATATAATGATAAAATGCTCTTTCTTTCAGATGACTGACTTACACAGAAATGATATATTCATTCAATACAATGAATATTCAATGCAATTTAATAAATATTCATTGGACACCTGTGCTAGGCCCTAGGGATATTAAGATGAGAAAGATTCAGTATTGGTTACTTACTGTGGTAGATTGTATTGTTCTCAAATATTCCCTTCCCATCCCATAAGAGAACCATACCTCCCTGCCTGTGGCTGTGTACCTTGCAGTGTGTCCTGTGGGAAGGGAAAATAATTCTCTATTCTTCACCATATGACTGACTTTAGCCAATGGCCTGTGAGTGGACGTGATTCATGCTACATCTGAGCAGAAGATTTAAGAGGCCTTGCATGTTTCTGTAACACTTTTACTCTTTTCTCTCTGCCTTGAGAATGGCATGTCTCAAAAGGGAGCCACTCTTAATCTGAAATATAACCGTAACCCTAACCTGAGTCCTGGAAAGAGAAGATTGAAAGCCACAACAGCTGACTGCAGATGCTAATGTGTAATATGTTTGTTGCAAATCACTGAGACTTTGGAAATTGTTTTTTCACCACAGTGAAGCTAACTAAAACACTTTGCATGATGTCAGACTACATTACCTTAATTCTAAGGCATTAAAAGTTGTGATAGACTGCTCAGAAATATATGTCCAAAGAAGAGAACTAGTTCTAGTCCAAGAATCCTGAAAGCTAAAGTTATGTAACAATGTTGAGATGGACTGTGAACAGATTACATCTGGGTTATTCATTCTGGCCAGATTTGGATACTGACACATTTTTAGCGAATTAATCGAGTAGTTATTAGTATACCTGCATTGACTTTTTAGGCCACCAAAAGGAATAACCGGTCCATGATTTAATTGTCCTGATGCACTGACCTGGTCCAAGTCAATTGGAATTTCAAAGTCAAAGCTGCCATGCTTTGTTTATCCAGTAGAATGAGAATGAAGGCTTCTTTCAGGGCAGTTTTATATATCCATCTCTAATATCTCCTGATGCTACTCCATAATTAGACATCAACAAACATTTGCATCTCTCTTCCTTCTCCAAAGGTCTGGGTTAACATAGGGGAAAAGGATTCTTGTCTATCCAGTGTGTGTTATAGTAGCGTGTTTCTGGGTCTGAGAGAGACAGAGAAGCAAAGGTTTAACTCTAGTCACGCTGTGCTGTACTTCCTTGAGAGCTCTCTTATACACCTGAAAAAACCAGACATCAAGTGAATATCTCACGATATTACAAAGAAAAAACTCTAAGAAACCAAGATTATTTAACATACTTATTTTTGTTGATTTTTTCAGGATATGGTTTCCTATAAACTTTTGTCAACTTCCTTTCCTTGGCTTTTGGTCCAGGACAGGTGCTGCGGTAGACATTCCTGTGCTACCCGGGTGTGGTCCTCTCCCCCCTTGCTCTCCCTCCCCCACTCCCTTGCAGCTGGGTGGGTCACGTGGTGGGTCCCAGCTGACAGGCCTCAGTAGGAGTGATGCATGTCACCCACTGAGGCATGGCACTCCAGCTCTTTGTCCTCTTGTCACAGTTCCCCTGAAAGACACATGCTGAGAGGCCAGTGCTACCAGACGGAATCTGGACAGATCCCCAATTCACTGCTTGGACCTGCAAGGGACTTCTGAGGAACAAGACATGAGGTTTTATATATTATTGTTACTGTGCTGTAGTCTAGGCCAAAGTAAGGTCTCTGAACACGTCGCATTTTTTGTCTTTGAATTAGTTCCTTTATCTTTCAAAGTCTGTCCTTCCTTCCTTCCTGTCTTTCTTCTTCCTCTCTACGCTCTTTCCTTCTTCTCCTTTTCCTCCTTTCTCTTATTCCAAAAGTATCTATGGAACGTGAACCGTATGCACGGGTCTGTGCAGGGATTACAATGATAAGCAGTAGCAGCATAGTCCTGCCCTTATGGATTTATAAGGGAATGAGAATAATTAACATTTTTAAAAATTCTTTTACACTGTACCAGGCATTTTACCAAATTATCTCATTTAATCCTTATAATGACACTATGAGATAAGCCTTATTATCCCTATTTTACTGATAGAGAAACTGACCTTCAGAGAAGTAAATGACATATCCCAAATCATACAGACGGCAAAGTGCAGAGCTGGGCTGCACCCTTGAGCTACTTGCTGCCAAAAACTCTGGTGTTTGAACAGTAGATCTAGCAAGGGGTAACCTTCGGTTCTCTGGAGAGTTTGATGCAAACTCATTATAATTATTAATACATAGATCTGTCAGAATTAGAGATCTCTTCTCTCTTTGTGCTAGAGCTTGTACTCCGATGTTTTGATCATAATGAAAAGGGTGTCAGGAGACTGGGATCAGTGGGTTTCACTGCCCGTCACTCGCAGTCTAAGACAATGCCTGGCCGTGTTTCGATATTGCCCTCAGTGCCCTCATTCCTCTGCTGAAGGTGGGATTCCTCACCTGCAGGGACAGCCTCACCAGTGCACTGCTGGGTGGCTTACACGGTGTGGGCACAAAGGGGTTTCTTTCAGCCTTCAGTCAAGCCCCTGTGAGGACAATGTTTCTATCAGAGGAAGGGGCAGGAAGGATACCCTTTCCTGGAGGAAGATCTATGCACCTGTGAGGATGTCTAATCACAGCTTTTAAAATAGCATTAATTAGAATACAAGGGAGAACTCTCCCCAATTATTTGCGGACTTTCCCCACAAAAAACCAAGCAGAATTTTAAGAAAAATCAAGTTTGAGTGAGATAGTTAGAATGAACCATATTTGATAGCACAACAGAGTGACTATAGTCAACAATAAGTTATGATATCCTTTAAAATAGCTAAAAGGGTGTAATTGAAATGTTCAATAACTAAAAGAGTGGAATGGGAATGTTCTTAACACAAAGAAACGATAAATACTTGAGGTGATGGATACGCCAATTACCCTGATTTGATTAATACACATTGTATGCCTGTATCAAAACATCACATATACACTATAAATATAGAGAACTATTCCATATCCATAACAATTAAAGATTTAAAAAAGAAGATAAAGGATCCTCATTGTCACTTCCTCCCCCTCGACTCCTTCCCCTACCCCCCCCACCGGGTTAAAATATAACTTACTTCCCCGAAGGCGCGTGGAAAGCTGTGGCTTTCTTACTTAATGACATTTAATAATAGCACCTGTTTGTTAGACTCATTTGCCACTGCTGAGTAGCAGCATCAGGGGTTCTCAGGCTATTTAGGGGAAGCCCTGACTCCTGCGTTGCTGATAACAGTGGTGTTTCTCAAAGTATGGGCCAATTGATCACATGTATCAGAACACCCAGAGTCTTTATTAAAGATGTAGATTCTAAGTTTCATCACAGATTTATGGAATCAGAGTCCCTGCAAATGGACTTAGCACTGAGCATTTGCACAAGCTCTGAGGTGATTTTCACGCACACAACTAAAGTTTGAGAACCAGCATGTTGGAACCTAGAGTCTCCTGTCAGTTTGTCCCTGGTGAAGGCCTTGCGTTCATTTTAGCCTTTTATTCCTGTCTCCCACCCCTCCACCCAACCCCCTGCTTTTATAGCCTTATAAAACTCCCCAGAATAATTTTCCATTAATAATGATCTACTTAGGAATAAACATTCTTTTTAAGGCAGATATCAAAAATAAGACTTTGGAAAAACCACAGGCTCTCTATTATGTTTTTTTTTGTCTGTTTGTTTTGTTTTTTTATGACAGGGTCTCACTCTGTTGCTCGGGCTGGAGTGCGGAGGCAGGATCACAGCTCACTGCAACCTCAAACTCCTGGGCTCAAATGACCTTCCTGACTCAGCTTCCAGAGTAGCGAGGACTTCAGGCACATTCCACCACATCAGCTAATTTTTTTTAGAGACAACATCTTGCTATGTTGCCTAGGCTGGTCTTGAACTCCTGGTTTCAATCTTCCCACCTCGGCCTCCCAAAGTGTTGAGATTACAGGTGTGAACCGCCACATCTATACTCTATTATGCATTTTCAAATAAAGTTTCTCCACTTGAATGACATTTACTAATAGACTTAAAAAAAACTCTTAACAATTTAAAAAATTAGATTCTTTGCCTTGTGCATCCACAGCACCTCAGGCAGGCAGCTGTAAAAATACCAAATGGAAATCCCACCAGAAGAAGGTGAAGTTTAGGCTCATATTTTACATCCTTCATTGATATTTTCTTACCATGTTCTCTTTTTCTGGATTTCCTTTCTTGGCATGAGTTTTTCCTTTCACTCAAACCACCTCCCCATACCCTCTTTCTACATTTATTTTAAGCAAATATTTAGGCATTGAAGTGGAAAGGCTGCTCAGACCATTTACAACAAAGCCCATGACTCATAAGGATTAGTAAGGGGAGGAGGAGGGGAAGCCCGGCTCTCCGGAGTGCATTGGAGGAGGACTGGGTTTGCTAGAAGAAATGTAATGATTGGAACTCACATTCCTGTGGGAGGCTCAGCAAGAAAACATCATTTCAAATGTGTAGAGGATAAATTACCCCAAGTTACAGGAAAAAAATAAACCCTCCTAGCTGCGGCAAGTTATGTAGGCTATGAATTATTCTATTGAACAGCATTAAGTGCTTTCCTGTTGGAAAATGAGGAACTTATTAATTATATTAAGTTTGAAGTAATTAAGCCAGGCGCTGTCAGACTGACACGGTTTGCTCAGCAGGCGGCTGGATTCTTGCAGCAGAGTGAAGGATTTTTCCCATATGCTGGGCTACAGGTGAGCCAGTTGGTAAATATGCGACACCTTTTAATTATACCTCCTTGTAACCTGTAGCTTGTCTTATGAATTATGTGATCATTGCTTGCTCTCTTACGAAAAAAAGTTTTTTGGTTTCTCTAGGAAGGGGGTCAGGGCAAGAATGGAGGGGTGGATGAGTTCATGGAAAGGAGGAAGATCAAAGCTGTTGTGGGTGCTTTTCCAGGTGGTTTTAGGGCCTGAGTACGACCTTCTACCACAAGTTCTGGAAAGGGTTCTGTCTCAACTGGCTGAGCAGTTGCAAGGACGCTGGTAGCACTGGGCACAAAAGGTTTTGCAGGCTGTCGCATTGGGGCTGGGTGGCGGGAAAGACTGAAGAGCTGCCCCTGTTCACCTTCTTTCTGGGCTTTTCCTGTGAGCTTTCCTGGCTGCCCAGCAGGATCCAGGCACATGATGGGGAGCTTTTGAACAGGAAAAAAAGATGGAAAAGAGGAAGTTGAAGAGAATTTTGCAGCTAGCAAGATAGGTTTGGCACAGCTGCAAAAGTTTTCTAGGTTATTTGTTTTAAAAGGTTAAAATTCAAAGGTCTGTTTTGGTAGTGATATGTTCCCGATCTTTCCTTCCATCACTTGGATGAAAGGGTGAGAAGAAATCCGTCTTTGGCAGTCCTACCCAGTCTCCCCACCCCTACCGTTCCCAAATCCAACACCAACTTCAAACAAGCGGCCCGCTCCTCTGATGGCGCTCTGTAACAGCATGTGTTTGCACCCTGGGGGTGCAATATGTTGCCCACTTGTTTCCTCTTCTCTAGTGTTTGGGAAATATTCTTTTCTGGCCTCAAAACTTATTTGTTCTCACTCTGTGCCTTCTGCTGGATAATAACTAACTGATTTGATAATGGTATTTGTGCTAATGTGCTTATCCGGTCTCTCATTTATTTAACCACTATTAATTGACTGTCTGCTTTATGGGCTGTAGGAACGGGCACAAGACTAACATGGGCCCTCCCGCCTAGAACTTACCTTGTAATGTGAAAGAAATCTTTCCTGGCTCCCATATGTAGGGAACCTGAATCTGTCCTCAAAGTTAGGTGGGCAAGAAATATTATATTAACTTAAAAAAAATCCATTTCATTTCAAATTCAACCCCCTATATTTTGGAGCTGGTGGAAAATTCAATCTTAGTGATTCTTTTTTTTAATAGTCCATATAGTCCATAGACAGAGCTAGGAACCCAGACGAG
This sequence comes from Lepilemur ruficaudatus, assembly GCA_963574885.1. Classification (NCBI taxonomy): domain Eukaryota; kingdom Metazoa; phylum Chordata; class Mammalia; order Primates; family Lepilemuridae; genus Lepilemur; species Lepilemur ruficaudatus. The sequence goes on from CAUYRT010037504.1 coordinate 54,750, forward strand.
GTCTCTGCATGTCCCACAATGCAAGTTTCTCTCTCCAAAACGTAGACAATTTAGGAGGCGGTGTGGGGAGAGGGAGAGGGCACAACATGGAAAGGAAATATTTACGTTCCTGTCACCCTCTGGGTTGGGAACAGAGGGTGGGGAGAGGGTGAGGGGCACCGTGACCAGAGGCTAGAGGTTGGGAGGCAGCAGAATGGAGCCTCTGAGGTCAGTGTTGGTGAGGAAAGGGGTATACTGGTCTGGGAGAGAGAGGGGGCAGGGGCCAGGGAGCACGGATAGGCTGCCTTCCTAAGAATGCTTCCTGAGTAACCCTACAGTACCCAGGAGGGTGGAAGAGCCCCACCAGGGCCAGGGCAGGAATTGGGTGAGGGAGGGAGGAATCCAGGAGACAGGAGGAGGCAAGGGACGCTTGGAGCCCTTTGTCTCATTGGCTGGGGGCCTCTGAGGCTCAGAGACTCAGACGGAGGGCTGCAAGGGGAATGGGACCAGCTGGCCAAGGGGCTGAATGTTGGGGAGGTGACAGGTGGAGGGAGAGCACTTTACCCAAATGCTCTGAGCTCTGGGCCCAGAAAGATAGACACACACACACATCCTAGGAGCCCCCATCTTTTTCTTAGTGGGGACATGTAGTTCTACTCAATGCCCAGAACCCCAGCTGCAGCTCTGGCCTGGTCCTCCTGGTCTTTTAAGCACATACCCTGCCCCCCGTCAACCCCCCACTGCCTGCATTCACAGTCGCAGCCTAGAGTCCCCCACCCAGGTTGCTCAAGGCTGGCTCCCCTTGCTCCCAGGTGACTTTGGGCTCCTCTGTGGTCCATCTGGGTTGCCCAACTCCTTTGGAGAAGACAGTGTGGGTTGAAGGGGGGGTGGGAATGAGAGGACCTCAGAGAAGGGGATGGCCATGGTCTTCAGCAAGCTGGGTGGGCGAGGCAGGTTTGAAGCCTGGAAAATCACCATGTAGACTCCAAGGAGCCCCCACCTCTTGGAGGAACCTGTCCTCACCCCCTGGTCCAGACTCTACCCGCAAGGACCTTGGTAGGGCCTCCCTCCTCTTTGATATGGCCACCAAAGACAACACCATCAGTGAGATGAAGATGGGGTGTGTTAGAGCCAAGAGAGAGCAGCAGCCTGGCGGAGGTGAGGAGCAGAGGCAGAGGTGCGAGCTCATGCTGCAGAGTGGGTGAAACTGGAGCAGCAAGGGGCTGCCACCAAGGAGATGAACATCCTTGAGCTGAGCCACAAAAAGATGAACAGGAGTAAAAAGATATTTGATAATTGGATGACAACCCAAGAACTCTTAACCCCAGGCACAAATCACCAGATGGTTCTAGAGTATACAATTTGTTATCAGTGACTACTATATCATTTTTATTTCTGCATATGAACACTAAAAAGAACACTATCATGGTAGCAGGAAATCATGCTTTGTTCAATGCAGCAAGTTGTGTAGTAAGCTAAATACAGTCACCAAGTTTATCGTCCAAATTTGTGAACTTCACAACTCTGAGTGTCATAGCTCTATTTTAACTGGAGAGAACTACCCTTGTAATCTTGAAAGACAATAATAACAAACAGCTTATTTTCAAATAACAAAATTTGGTTATCTTTTTTGATTACTTTTTACAAAGTGTTTAATTAAAAAGAAGTTATTTAGCATACTTTCCCAGAACAATTTGTTTAAACTGTATTATTTAAAGAATTAAGCATGCTTTTTTCCTGCCTAAAACACAAATCCAACTGCCAATCTGTATTTATAATGAAATCTTAGTTTATAATGTTACCTTGCTGACTGTGTTCTATACAAGTGGCCAGTAATAAGCTATTTAGTTCAAAATTTCAATCCAAACCCACCAAATTCTTTGGTCAAAGATTTAATACTCATAACCAAACCGGCAGTTTTCCGAGTTGCATTATAGACATAAGCGTTATTCTGGTTAAGCTTCCCAGGAGAGTGTAAAGCTTTAAGGCTGCTGGTTACCCACCCCCTCCCCCCAGTGTAAAGGTTTTAACCAAAGGCCTAATATTGTGCAGTTTTACAGAAGTTTAAAGCATGTTTGCAGATATTGCTGCCCATTGGAAGAATTTTCACGTACAGGAAAGATGTGGATGGAGACAGTTATGGAATTTTAAGTGCTCATTATTGTAAACCTATGCTATGCAGATTGAAGGTGCAAACTCTTATCAGCAAGTTCATAAAATCATGATTAGTTATAAACATTAGGTAAAATGAAGTTAAATTATTATTTTCTATTTGATAAATCTAAAGCGATTTCTCATTTTGCAATAGTGCCTACAAAACAAACACCTTTTGGAATGTTAACATTTTAAAAAACTTAATCCAACATGTTTATTTGGGTTTGCTTACTTGACCCCGTGGAGATCCTCACAGCCATTGGGTGTGCTGGGTGGGTTTGACCTTGGCTGGGCTCCATCGAAAACTAATGAACTGAAATGTGAACAACCTCTTGCCCTATACTCTTGCCTTTCCATTAGGAATCCTATTTCACTTATTTTTTTAATTTAATTTTTTTGAAGTCTACATTTTTATTACTCATTACCATACAGAAAGATACAATGTATATACAATATTAAAAGGATGTCACACTAAAAAAAAAAAAACCCTTAGAATAATGACATTTCTGTGTACACCTAGTTTGGAAAATGTAAAGATACAAGCACAGAACTTTATGAAGAGAAACAGTTGCCAAATAATTAGTACAATCGAGGCAAGAATTCCTGCGAGAGAATACTGCAATAAACCCAGAGAGGAAAATCAAACGTGTTCTGAAAGTCTTAGGAGAGACATTCGTGGGTTCTTACCAAATCATAGTTTATATTAATAAGTAAATGTCCTTTCTGGTTATGCTCAGGACCAGCCTTGTGCTTATAGAATTTGCCCACTGAGAAAATATTTCTGAATTTATGGCACAGAGAGGCAGCTTTCTCGAAAAGAGAGATCATGTTGCGTAAGTCCAAGATGCTGAAAAGATAGGGTGTATATTAAACTCTGTGGAAAACTGTTTGCCTTTGTATAAACAATTATTTATTTTCTGTGTTACCCATAGAAAGCATTATACTAGCTATTCTTTTTTGTTTCATCTCTATTTTGAGCCGGTATTTCCTTATAATACACTAAATTATAATGCTTGAAGTAAAGAAATGTAGAAGAGGTAGAAAAAGTGAATTTGTAGATAGAGCCATTTGCTCTCACGTCTGAAATTTGCAAACTGCAGGACATCGGCAGCTAGTAACCTAAATCTCATTCAACAAGTTGTTTCCCAATTTCTCAGCAAACAATTAATGCTGATTTGCAGAACCTTTAAGGCAGAACCACCTCCACCTCAAAAACCCCCTTTGTCATCCCAGGCACGCAACACAGCTTTTACTCACTTTCCGTTAACAAGACAACATTGTAGCACGTTGTATATTTTCAAAAATGTTAGAAATAAATTGACATTTGGCTAGGCATTGTCTTTTGAAAACTGAGCTAGGCACCCATCAATTTCAGCACGTCTTCCTTTGCTCAAAAAGTGAAGAGGATAGGCGTGAACATGGTGACACTCACCTTGGTTTACGTTTTAGAAATCTTTTTCAGGGACTGCTGTCTGGTTGGGGGAGGCCGTGGCGACGTGCCCCACCTGCCTTTCTGTGGGTAAATACGCTCGTGTCTTCCATAACGACCGCACGTTTGCCCCGCTCGCCTGTGGCTTTCTGTCTGCGTTAGAGAGCTCAAGGCAGCTTTGAATTGGACACATAATGTCATGGGCTAAAAATCAAGAAGAAGAAAAAAAAAACACTTGTAATTTTTGCTGAGACAAAATAGGCATCTGCAATGAAATCAAGTGTTTGGTTTAGCTTGGCCCCTATCAGGTAGTAATTCTCATTTTCATGTTAAATTTTGCTTAAGCGAGGGGTCGGACAAAATGACCCTGGAGACTAAATTACCTCTTAGCTTTGGAAATAGAGTTTCCCTCAAGCCAGGTCTGTGAAGAATTTGCGTTGAGTTGACAGAAAGCCTGGAAACATTTGCACACTTGGTACCAAGAGTGCAGATAAACAGAGGTGCTAAATTCAGAAAATGAATTCTCTCTCATTCCCAGTGAATTCAGAAAAAATATTCATTATCCATCTAATTAGCATAAGCACAGTAAAAAGGTGTGCCATTCCTTTGTTGCCTAAAATTGAATAGTAATTTGTTTTTCTTTCGTAAGCAAGGGCCATGTTCAAGAAACAACAAGCCAACCCACCAACCAAACACAGAGTCAGGTGTTTCCAATCTAGGAGCCCTCCACGTACACTGAGGAGAGAGCGTGTCATTTTGGCCCCACGTGCAACAGCTTCTGTACAAGCTTTGTGTCTTCTTTTACCCCAATGAAAATGATGCCCTTTGCTTGCGATTATAGACTCCTATTGATTTCCAATTTTCACCAGGTATGTTCAAATCCCTTGGGCTCTGAGCGCTTGTAGATTCTTATCGGTCTTGTAGTGAGGCAACAATATGGGAATATAATTGGCACAGTGTAGCAGTCAGAAACTCTGTTCTACTTTCAATTTAGTTTTTTATTGCAGTATCTTGATTATATATATTGAGTTCCATATTTAGAATTATATGTCTCTATATATCTATTGTGTGAATTATTTAACATTTATCACTAGTGAATGCAAAACATTTCTCAAAGACCAGACTAAATTTTAATGAAGCTGGGGCTTACCTATGTTACCGAAAAATAAAAAAAAAAAAATTACAAATCAGTGTAGTACCCCTGCGTAGATTCGGTGTCTTCATACTCTTTCAGCTTGCTGTGACTTCCGTCTCTAGAGTAACGATTGGTCCACAATTACACTGCAGCTGCTCTCTCAAGAGCTACTTATGTGGGGGAATCTACATTCAGCAAGTGTTTATTTTATACAGCAGAGTGCCACCCAAACAGTTCTGAGCTCTTACCAAAAAGTCATCCAGAAAGCATACTTCACAAACTGTAGTGTGTAACATGCAATGACTTTCTTTTTATCGTGAAATATCTGAGCAACACTTTTATTTAATCTACACAAAGGACTTTCTGACAATTCATTTTTTGTTTTTCTGCAACATGTATGATCATGTTCTGAATCTTAACTTACTACTTAGCACAGATCATGAGGTTTGATGCATGCTAAATTGGAGAGCCACAATAAAAGTTAAAGTGATTTGTCAAAATTTGAAAGAAATGCAAATGTCTACATTTCAATTTGTATCTTTAAAGGGCAGATACTAGTAGTTGCTTTAGGGAGCTGACCAGCATGAAAGACAGTAAAAAAAATTTATTTAATTAATTAATTATTTTTAAATTTCAAAATATTAAGGGGGTACAAATGTTTTTGGTTACATGGATCGTTTTTGTAATGCTTGAGTCCTGACTATAGGTAGGTATGCCCCTCACCCAAATAGTGTTCATAGTACCCATTGGGTTGGTTTATTCCCCTTGCCTCCTTCCTCCTACCTTCTGGTTGCTTTCCAATGAGTTTTACTTCCCTCTGTGCACATATGTGCTTATTTGTTAGTTCCAGTGTAATAGTGAGTACATGTGGTATTTGTTTTTCCATTCTTGTAATACTTTACTTAGGAGAATGATCTCCAGTTCCATCCAGATTGTTGCAAAAGGTATTATTTCCTCTTTTTTATGGCTGAGTAGTACTCCATGGTGTACATATACCACATTTTATTATTCACTCATGAATTGATGGGCACTTGGGTTGATTCTACATCTTTGCAATTGCAAACATTTGAGTGCAGGTGTCTTTTTAATAAAATGACTTCTTTTCCATTCCATAAATTCCTAGTAGTGGGATTACTGGATCAAATGGTAGGCCTACATTTAGTTTTTAGAGGAATCTCCGTACTGCTTTTCCTAGAGGCTGTACTAACTTGCACTCCCACCAACAGTGTATAAGCGTTCCTTTCTGTATGCATCCATGCCAACATCTATTGTTTTTGGACTTTTTAATACAAGCCATTCTAACTGGGGCAAGGTGATATCTCATTATGGTTTTAATTTGCATTTCACTGATAATTAGTGATGTTGAGCATTTTTTCATATGTTTATTGGACATTTATCTTTCTCTTTTCAGAAGCTTCTGTTCATGTCTTTTCCTCACTTTTTAATAGGGTTGTTTGTTTTTTTCTTGCTGATTTGCTTGACTTCTTTGTAAATTCTGATTATTAGCCCTTTGTGAGATTTGTAGCATTCAAATACTGTCTCCCATTCTGTAGGTTGTATGTTTGCTCTGTTGAATATTTCCTTAGCTGTGCAGAATCTTTTTAGTTTAATCAAATCCCATTTATTAATTTTCGTTGTTGCCATGATTACCATTGGGGTCTTTTTCATAAATTCTTTGCCTAGGAGAGTTTTTCCTACATTTTCCTCTAGAATTCTTAAAGTTTCATGCCTTATATCTATGCCTTTTATACATCTTGAATTAATTTTTGTGAGTGGTGAGAGACATGGATCCTGTTTTCATTCTTCTGCATGTGGCTATTCAATTTTCCCAGCACCATTTATTGAATAAGGATTCTTTTCCCCCATGTTTGTTGTTGTCTGCTTTGTCAAAGATCAGTTGGTTGCAGGTAGTTGGTTTTATGTCTGGGTTCTCTGTTTTATTCCATTTATTTTTCTACCAATAACATGCCATTTCAGTTACTATAGTCTTGTAGTATATTTTGAAGTCTGGTAATGTGATGCCTCCAAATTTGTTCTTTTTGCTTCAGATTACTTTAGCTATTCAGGCTCTTTTGATTCAAACAAACATAGGATTATTTTTTCTACGTCTGTGAAGTATGACTTTGGTAACTTGATGGGTATTGCATTAAATTTGTAAATCATCTTGCGTAGTATGGACATTTTAATAAAGTTGGTTCTACCTATTCATGAGCATGATGTGTTTTTCCATTTGTTTGTATCCTCAGTGATTTCTTTCCTCAGAGTTTTGTAGTTCTCCTTGTAGAGATCTTTCACTTCCTTGGTTAAGTGTATTCCTAGGTATTTTATTTTCTTTGTAGCTATTATGTATGATTTGACTCTCGGCTTGACTTTTATTAGTATATAGAAATGCTGCTGATCAAAATACATTGATTTTGTGTTCTGAGACTTTGCTGAATTTATTTATTAATTCCAGGAGACTCTTGGTGGAATCTTGGGGGTTTTCTAGATACCAGATCATATCATCAGTGAAGAGCAATAGTTTGACCTACTCTTTCCTGATTTGGATACCCTTAATATTCTTTTCTTGCCTGATTGCCCTGGCTAGGACTTCCAACACTGTGTTGAATAGGAGTGGTGACAGTGGGCATTCTTTTCTTGTTCCGTTTCTTAGGGGGAATGCTTTCAACTTTTCCCCATTCAGTATGATGTTGGCTGTGGGTTTGTCATATATAGCTTTTATAATTCTAAGATATGTTCCGTCTATGCCTGGTTTGTTGAGGGTTTTTAGCATGAAAGGGTGCTGTATTTTGTCAAATGCGTTTATTGCATCTATTGAGATGATCATATGGTCTTTGTTTTTGCTTTTGTTTATGTGGTGAATCACATTTATTGATTTACATATGTCGAACCATCCTTGCATACCTGGGATGAAGTCCAGTTGATCCTGGTGGATTATCTTTTTGATGTGCTATTGAATTCAGTTTGTTAGTATTTTATTGAGGACTTTTGCATCTATATTCATGAGGGATATTCATCTGTAGTTTTCTTTTTTTGTTGTGTCCTTTCCTGGGTTTGGTATTAAGGTGAAACTGGCTTTGCAGAATGAGTTGGGGAGGATTCCCTCCTTCTCAATATTATGGAATAATTTCTGTATTATAGGTATGAAGTCTTCTTTGTAGGTCTGAAAGAATTTGGCTGTGAATTCATCCGTTCCAGAGCTTTTTTTGGGGGGGGGAGTTTTTTTTATTACCAGTTCAATCTCACTGTTCATTATTGGTCTGTTCAAGGGTTTTATTTCTTTCTGGTTAAGTCTTGGGAAGTTGTGCATTTCCAGGAACTTGTCCATTTCCTCTAGTTTCTCTAGTTTATGCACGTAGAGATTTACATGGTATTTATGCATGGTGTTTTGTATTTCTGCAATATCCATTGTAATGTGACCTTTTTAATTTCTGATTGAGCTTGTTTGTGCCCTTTCTCTCCTGTTTTGGGTTAATTTAGCAAGAGGTCTGTTGATTTTGTTTATCTTTACAAAGAACCAACTTTTTGTTTTGTTAATCCCTTGTATTTTTGTTGTTGTTGTTCCCCAATAAATTTAGTTCTGCTCTGACCTTTGTTATTTTTTTCTTCTGCTGGCTTTGGGTTTGGTTTGTTCTTTCTTCTCCAGTTCCTTGAGGTGTAACATTAGATTGTTAATTTGTGATCTCTTTGTCTTTTCAATGTAGGCATTTAAAGCTCTGACTTTTACCCTGAGGAATGCTTTTACTGTTTCCAAAAGATTTTGAAAGCTAGTGTCCCCTTTGTCATTCAGCTCAAATAAGTTTTTGATTTCCATCTTAATTTCATTCTTGACATAATAATTATTTAGCGGCAGGTTGTTTAATTTCCATGACTTTGTGAAGGGTTGAGTGCTTCTCTTGTGATTAATTTCTAGTTTTATTCTGCTGTGGTCTGAGAAGTTACATGATATGATTTAGATTTTTTTGAATTTGTTGAGATCTGTTTAGTGGCCTAAGATATGATCAATCTTGGAGAATGTCCCATGTGCTGCAGAGAAGAATGTGTATAGTTTGGGGTAGAACATACTGTAAATGTCTGTTAGGTTCATTCAATTTAAAGTTTGGTTTAAGTTGATTATTTATTCATTTTCTGCTTTGATAATTTATTTAGCTCTGGCAGTGGGGTCTTGAGGATCCTAGCAATTTTGATGGTACTATTTGTTTTTTTTGCTTGGCTCTAGTAAGATTTGCTCTATGTATCTGGGACCTCCTATGTTGGCAGCATATATATTTAGGATTGTTATGTCTTCTTGTTGGATAGTTCCCTTAACATCATATTATGATCCTCTTTGTCTCTCTTTACCTTTTTATCTGATATGGGAATGGCTATACCTGCTCTCTTTTGATTTCCATTTGCATGGAATTTTTTTTTTCATTCTTTAACATTTAGTCTGTGTGCATCCTTGTGGCTTAGATGTGTTTCCTGGAGAAAGTGCATACTTGGGCTATGTTTCTTCATTGACTCAACTAGCCTATGTCTTTTGATAGGAGCTTTCAATTCATTCACGTTGATTGATAGCATTGACATGTGGGATATCGGCCTGTTCATTCTGTTGGGTAGTCCCTTATTGCTTTGTTTTACCTCTTGTTCTATTGTTTTATGTGAGTTGTGAGTTTGGGTTTTTTTTTAAAGGTGAATTTACACTGGTGGGTATCTTTTGTGCTCATTTATGTTTAGTGCTGTTCTGAGTATTTTGTGCAGTGCATATCTGGTCAAGGCAAATTCCCTCTGTGTTTTCTTGTCTGAAAAGGACTTAATTTTTCCATCTATTGGGCAACTCAGTTTTGTAGGATACAAAATTCTAGGCTGGCAGTTGTTCAGTTTAAGTTGATTGAAGATGGGGCCCCAATCCCTTCTGGCTTGTAAGGTTTCCACTGAGAAGTCTGCAGTTAGCCTGATGGGTTTTCCTTTTTAGGTTATTTGATTTAGGTTCATTTTGACTTTGGCCAGGGTCTATGTGTCTTAGGGAAGACCTATTTGCTATTAATCTTCCCAGTGTTTGATGTCCATCTTGTATCTGTATGTCTGAATTTCTGGTGATGCCTGAGAAGTTTTCTTCAATAATTTCCTCAAATAGGTTTTTCCATGCTTTTAGCTCTTTCTTCTTCACCATCAGGGATACCTATAATTTGAATACTATTTCATTTCACATGGTCCCATATCTCTCTTAGTGACTGCTCAAACTTTTTAATACTCTTCTCTGTCTCTTTGAATGACTGGGTTATCTTGAGAGCCTTGTCTTCGAGCTCTGAGATTCTTTCTTCTCCTTGGTTTAGCCTGTTGTTAAAGCTTTCACCTGAATTTTGAAATTTCCTGAATGACCCTTTCATTTCTTTAAGTCCTATTATATCCTTTCCTTTCTTATATTGTCTAGCTCTCTAGTGACTTTGTAATTTTTTAATTTATTTCCTGAATTTTTTTTTTTTTTTTGGCTTCTTTTTGCTGGTTTTCAACTTTCTCTTCAATTCGAATGATCTTATTTGCCATCCATGCTCTGAATTCCATTTCTGTCATTTCGGCAGTTTCTTTGTGGGTGGAGTCCACTGCTATAGCTCTGTTGTGTTCTCATGGGGGTGTTGAACTGTTTTGTTTTTTCATGTTGCCAGGGTTCTTTTGCTGTTTTTTTCCTCATCTAGCTCCTCTTCTGTCAGCTCTGAGTTAATAAGACTGCAGGAAACCTCTTCTCCTTTATTGGGCACTCTATTGAACCAAGTCCAGGAGTGATGGCTGCTTAGGGTTGGGGAGTCCTGAGTGATGTTCTGCCTGCCCAGTGGTAGTGGTAGGGACTCAGTGGTGAGGTCTTGGGATCCATTCACAACTCTGCAGTCTTAGGAGTGGAGTTGTAGGACTGGTGGGGGCCCTGGAGCTACAGGGGAAGAGTCTCAAACTTGGACACAGCAAGAGCTTCAGAGACGGCTCTGAGATTTTGGGGGCAGAGCCACCCATGTAGGGGGCTACTCCACCAGCATGGAGACTGCTGATGCCCAGTCGCACAGGTGAGGGTTTTTCTCAGTGGCCCAGGGTCCACACAGGTGGACTGGAGCTGCTGGTCAGCCAAGGTTTTCCCCCCACACCTAGGACCCACTGAGACAGTCACCCATGGCTTCTCAAGTGGTGCCTGTGGCATTTGAGGCTACTCCTCTATTCGGTTCCCACGCTGGGGAGGAGGCACGCTCAGCCCCTAGTCATAGGGCTTGAATTGTTACAAAGTCACTGCTTTTGAGTGATGCCATCCCACACACTTGGGCATTGTGCTGAATCTCCATTAGAGAGAGCACATGCTTTGATCCAGCTACTGCACTGCACATGTTCTGTTAAGTGAAGAGCATGACAGATCTGCATAGTTTCCAATCTTTCCTTTTATTTTCTTTTACACAACCTTAGAGGAAAAAAAGCCTCTGTAAAAACAAATGTATCTGTATTGTAATCTTCATGTAGTCTTATGATTAAAGAAAAAAAAATGAAAACCTCTGGGTTTTAGATGGAAGTACAAACAAAATTATTTATTTTCTTCTGAATATACCCTTTAATTTTACTTTCTGATCATTCTTCTGAGACTGGATTTCACTAGAGTCCCCAAGGTAATGGAGCCTGGTGACTAATCCACTGAGCCATACAAACTCCATCTGCTTACTCACTTTGACATTTTAATAATATCCCATTTGGACCTTTGTTCAATTTTTCTTTGTGTGCTACATCTTTGTTTTAACATTATAGCTGAAATAATTTATTATAATGAATACTATCAAATCTCACTAATTAAAACACAGAGAGATTGTATGTATTTCAACTATGTATATTTTCCACAGGAAATGGACTCACTAAAATTTGTCAATGGACCCTCAAATTGTCCTCTTAACTACTGTTCATTGTGTATTTTACTTGGAATACAGGAAAAAGTATGTCATTTTTTAAAAAGTAATGCCCTATTTTATTTCCATTTTAATTTGAAATTTTGTGTGTGAAGTATTTTTCTTGGTAAATACAAGAATAGATTATTCTAATGATACAGTAGAGTAAGGTAATTTCAAACACCATTGCTGATGACAGAAGTAATATTAAATGCTGACTTATTTTGTTTTGTAAGTATGTAATTTCTTTAAATGAAGATTGATTATGACCTAGTATTTACATACATAAATCATACATATTGTGACAGATTTGTAACATGCTGTATGCGTTGCCCTCTGGGACTTGATTGTATTTAGCATATGTCCCAGTCAAAAGCTTATTAATTATTATTGATTAATTCATATACTCCTCATTCATATAAAGATATTGAGGAATATCATAGAAGGAGGAATTGAGACTTCAACATACATTAGAAGATTCTAAAAATATTTAGTCAAGTCTTAGTAGGACACGAAATACACAAAAATCCTATAATGTAACCTAGATTTTGTAGAAGACACAGATGGTAAAGCAAGTGATACATCATTTGCAGGATGTTAAGTTGCAAACAGAAAGTTAAGCACGATCCAGACTGTAAGGCAATGTGGGAGTCCAAGTGTGAAGAGATTTAAATAATAGAACAGTAACATGCAACATATTTTCACTTTTTCCCAAGTAGTCTTAGTATCAAAAATTTATCGGTGAATGCTGCTCTAATAAAATAACGATCAAAGCTTACCTTTACAGATTGCTCTTCAGAATGTAATGCCCGTTTACACACATTATCTCATTTAATCTTCTTGACAACACTATGAGGTCAGTATCTCCATACTGCTATTTAACAGATGTAAAAAAAGAGGTTCAGAGAGGTTAAGTGAGCGGGCTGTGAAATGTCACTTGTCCAGTAAGTGGCGGTACAGAATCTCAGTTAAAGCTTGTGACTCGAAGCCTAGTGCTCTAAATTTCATCACCAGCAAAGGCTGGGAACCACCATGCCTTGGGCCCACATCTCAGAGTCGATTCATTCACTTCAGTCACCTTTACAGTGTGTACTAATGGCCATGGTGTTAATGACTGTCCAGTGTTCCGTATCAGTCACTTAGGGAGTAATTAAATGGATTTACTGTACAAAATTCATTAGTTCTACCATATATTAATAATCGGTGTAGGGAAAAATGAGATGGAGAGCTGAGATATTTATCGGACAACATGATCATTGAAGAGACAGCTCACCTGGATAATGGAGAAGTGATGTGCTATAGAGGAAGGAACACACAGGCTTTGGAGTTGCACAAACCCAGGTTCAGATCTTGAATCTTACATATACTAGCTGAATTGAACAAGTTGACTAATCAATATGAGCTTTAGCCAGCCTCCTTACCTGTAAAACACAGTTTTTTTTAAAAACGAATTAAATATCTGTAGGTTACTGTCACATAAACACTCAATAAAAGTTATCATTACTATTAATATAATTCTTACATTGTATCTAAGCATATTTACTTCACTTAGAAAATTTAAAGGGACATAATTTTAACAATTAAATCATAAATAAAGAATAAAACTATTATCATAAATTTGCTAAATATTTAACAATACTTGAAGGACTGGATATTAATCATGCTGTTTTCTATGTAGTCTGGGTAAACACTCATGATTCATATCTAAAATTGTACATAAAGAAGGAAAAGTACCAAGAATTTATTCAGGACTAAAATATGGTCAGTGACAGAAAATTATAACAATTCATAGTATTTGAGAACAGATGGCATATATCTCTGTAAAAGTGAAGAATTTAAATTATTTTGATATTATTAGCCTATTGGTTATAATTAAATAATTAGTTATATAATTAAAATTTTAAAATGAACAAATATCTGTAACTACCCGGGGATCTAAAATGTGTCAACTTTTAACATCAAGAAACCCTAACATAAGATCATGCCAAAAGTTGAACTAAAGTATACGAACAGGAAAACAGCAGTAGAACCATGACAGATACTTTATTTGTATATATTTAATTCTGAAATTTAAGAATGGTCAATTAATAGCAAGCATTCTACTATGATGAAAGCTTCAGTTCTCTCATTAGAAGAATCCAGATTGTAGCTGATGATAAATCATTCAATTTTATGACTGTATTTTTTAAATTCTTTTTTTTAATTTCAGCATATTATAGGGGTACAAATGTTTAGATTACGTGTGATGCCTTCCCCTCCACCCCCCGAGTCAGAGCTTCAAGCGTGAATGACTGTATTTTTATTAGATTTTACAATGGTGTAACTTCAGAATGATTAACGTTATATCTTGGTTGAATTAGGTCTAACAAATTGTGAGTCTCTAGATAGAAGAAACTCAGAGGAGAGGGCACCTTTCGTCCAGACCTCAAAGTATACCTACAAGCAGTTTTAGCAGGGGAAAAAAAGGTTTTTTCAACAAAAACAACCCATTAAGTATAGAAGGAAACACGGCATCATGCATGAGACCATCAGGAATGACATAAAGCAGTAACAGGTCTCCAAAGACTTCAAATATTGCAATATAAAACAACTACGGTTATTACATTTAAAGAAGGGAAAGACAAACTTAAAAAATATTCCAGGAAACAGAAAACAAGGGATTACTAAGCATATTTTTTAAAGAGCCAGATAGAATTTATAAACTTGAAAAATATAATACTGTAAATTATTGCTTCTTGTAGTTTAACATCATGAAATTAGCTGGATAGTTTTTTTGTTGTTATTATTGTTTTGTTTTATTTTAAATAAAGACAGAGTATCTCTCTGTCACCCAGGCTGGAACTTCTGGGCTCAAGAGATCCTCTTGCCGCTGCCTCCTGAGCAGCTGGGAGTATATCCATGAGCCACTGTGCTCTGCTATTTTCTTACTGTTTTTAGAGTTGGTGGTCTTGCTATGTTGCACAGGCTGGTCTTGAACTCCTGGCTTCAAATGACCCTCCCGCCTCAGCCTCCCAAAGTGTTGGGATTACAGGTGTGAGCCTGTAATAGGCCCAGCCTGGATAGCTTTTCAAAACACAGATTCCTGGGCCCTATTTCTATAGATTCTGATTTAGTCTGAGGGTACGCCCAAGAATTTTCATTTCTACTAAGCTCCTAGATGATACTAGTACTGCTGCTCTGAAGACCACACTTTGAATAATACTATTGTAAATAAAAGTGCTCAGTGGATGGGCTTGACAGTAGTTTAAATCAGCTAAAGAGAATACTAATAAGCTAGAATATAGGTCAGAAGAAATGACTCAGGATGCATCCAGGAAATATACAGACAGAAAACATGAAAGAGAGATAATGAGTCATGGGTAAGAGAGTATGAGAAGAGAAAGTGTCACAGGGACCATATTTGAAGAGAATAATGATTATGGTTTTTCAGAATTGATGAAAGATATAATTCACAGATTCAAGAAATCAAATAAATCCAAAGTAGTGCACACTGGGAAAAAAAAAAGGGAAAGGAGAAAAAGTTTGATATCTCAGCTAACAAAGTGACTGGTTGCTTTCCTTGTTTTTACCAAGAAGAAACACAATGCATCAGCCTGGGAATACTTCCCCTCAGAAATAGGCCCAGGATTCCTTAAACTGCAACTTTGCATCATTAGAAACTTCCAGGATCTTAGAGAGCTGAGACATTGCTTTTCCTCTGGTCATGGAAAGAAACAGGGAAAGTTGTTATACAAAGAGCTGGGGGTAAGGCTGTGTCTTGCTTATAGGAGGTATCCTGAGAGAATATTCATTTGTCTCTGGAATCACACTTAAAATTAGGGGTAGAGTCATATTCATTTATCATACTGGGAATGATCAGAATTTGGTGTACCCATAATTCAGGGGAGTTGCCTGGATATTTCCCACCTTCTGAATATGTCCCCAGGCATTAGAGACTGTCTGGACTGGACAGAGTGGATTGGTATTTGAAGGTACTGAAGGAAAATCTATCAAAAATTTACTGTTGGTTCAAAGGCTGTATCTTTTAAAGAAAAATTAATTACTTTATCACATAGACATTTTCAATAATAAGTGTAAGGATTAGAATAAAAGGAAGAAGAGGCCGAATGTGCTGAACAGAGGTAGCTTTTATTTAGTAAAGCGCTCCCAGGGGAGGTTCAAGGGTCCTGGGGAAAGCGGCCCAAGAAGTTGCGCCGCACAGACGGGGAAGTGGGTTATACAGGTGCGGTCTGGACGCGGGGCCGATCCAGAGTGACAGCTGGGCCGGATCTCCGCTTCAAAACAGGAAACGGCCCCAGCGGGTGGTCTTTCCGCCAGGAAGGGGCCCGTCGGAACCACGTGGCGGAGTTCGGGGTGTGGGGCTGTGCAAGCCCCCAGGAGGATTCCGCCCGCCAGCCTTACACAGTAAGTATTAAACAGAAGGGGTTTTCTGTTAACCCTCACTAGGTGGGAAAATTACATTAACAGAAAATTCCACTCTCTGAAGCATTCCTGTTCACCTAGATTTTTCCTTTAATTTGCCCGTGTTTATCTGTCTACCATCAAAGGACTAGAAAATTGTGTTAGTTATAAACAAATGGAAGCAACTGAAAACTAGCAGAGAAAGTTCTCTTCTCATCTCACCCCCCAATTAATTTCAGCAAATTAGTTTTATGTCAAAATAAAGTCTGTTATATTTTGGTGATCTCATGGGATAATGAAATATTAGCTAGAACAGCGTAGCTCATTGAAAAGCATCGTTTATTCAATCCTTTCTTAACGATTTATTATTAGAGATTTACTATTTGCTAGACATAAGTACTGGAGGTATAAAGATAAATACGAGATTTCTGCATCTGGCTCTGCTGTTATCATTGATACTAGACTACCTCTCTTGCCATAAGCAACTTTAAAACCGGGCAAAATATATAAGGCAACTGTTTTCAGGCACTGGACGACAGTCAGCACAACACTGCAGCCCTGGGGATGGGGAAACAAGAGATGAGCCTCATGCTTGTCCAACCCTCTGCCTGGAGACAGTTTACTGGTCATGGTGGATCAGGAAGTGGAGTCTGAGTAGAGCGTGGTGGCCTCACTGAGCTGAGGAGGCTGAGGTCAAAGTTTGGGTCAATTGAAATGGCTGGGATCTGCAGGAGGGCATCAAATACTGAAAACTGGGTAGAGTCAGGACCTGGAAGTCACTGTGTGGGGCCCCCTGTGTGTTTGTGGCTGAGGACTAGGTTATATATATGCAGAGTGGAACCACCTCAAGATCACTAGAGAGTGAAGCAGAGACACCAGTGGGTGAGCATCTGTGGGAAAAGCATTGCCTGGGAACATGGGAGTTCTGGCCCCGCCAGAGTGGAGATTCCTTAGTACCCTGCTGACACCCTTGCATCCAGCTGAGACAAAGAAATAACGTGCTTTAGAAGTAAGGGCGACAACCTAAAGTAAGGCCTACACAAAACCTTCCCTAGCAAAGCCTAAAATTGTGATTCAACAGGATCTTCAGAGGAGACCGAGTTCGGATGTTTACTCCTGGCGAG
Source organism: Lepilemur ruficaudatus (assembly GCA_963574885.1). NCBI lineage: Eukaryota > Metazoa > Chordata > Mammalia > Primates > Lepilemuridae > Lepilemur > Lepilemur ruficaudatus. The sequence goes on from CAUYRT010037504.1 coordinate 71,862, forward strand.
TTAAAGACACTCGCCAGGAAACACATTAGGCTCTGCGTGGATTCCAGTAACAAAGCATAAAACCAAGTTTGCTCTAGTACATAGTGATCAACCAGCAATAGAACTGTCTGATAACGTGAGAGTCAATAGTCTTTGGAAGAACATGACAGGATTGAGTCTCTACGATGCATTAGCAACAATTCAGTATTCTCTCAAAAAATTGCTAGACATACAAAGAAACAGGAAAATATGATTCAGAGTCAAGAAGCAAAGCAGTGGATAGAAATCAACCCTGAGATGGGCCAAGAATTGGGCATAGAAGACAAGGATTTAAAGGTAAAGTATTCAAGTCCTTGCTCTCAAGGTCATTGTAATTGGTAAGGGAAGCAGACATGTTTTTAAAAAATGCTGTGAAGTGTGAAATGAGCAACACTAAAGTTTTGTAGTTGGTATAATTTTTTGGAACAAAAAAAGGTAATGATCAAATCTATAAGGTGAATTCAAAAGAGTTCACAGAGAAAGTACGTGAAATAGTTTTTAAAGTGTAAGTAGAAGTTTGCGAGGCTTCTTAAAAGGGGGGAATAAGGGCGGTCCTGGCTGATAAGCAGAAGGAATGTGTGTAAAGGCATGAAGGCTTGAAATAGGGGCCCTGCAAGCATAGTTGTGTTAAGAACATGGTTTCTCATCAGTAAAATAGGGATAATAATAATATCTACCCTCTTGGGTTGTTGCAAGGATTAAATGGAGTAATCCAGGAATAGTGCTTGACTCATGATAAGCACTCAATAATGCTAGTTATTATCTTGGTGAAATTGCTTGGTGTATTTTGGAAGAAGCTATGTACATCAGTATAGCTGTGGTATACATAAAGGAAAAAAAGATGTAAAGCCTCGAATGGGGCCAACGCTAAATGAAATAGAAGATATGAAAGTTCCTAGTTCCTAGCAGTGTTGGTACTCAATCAGCTTGGGGCAAATCAGCTTTTACAGCTTCACTCTGGAGAGGCAAAACAAGAGGAAAAAAAATGAATCAAGTGCATTGTGTGAGACCTGTAGGAATGACAACAGGCAGAGAGCAGTTATACTGTCCCCAGCACAATGATGTCAATTCTTCTCTGTGTGAAAGGCTAATAGACAAAATCAGGGTCAGTATCTAAACAGCTTAGAGTTCAAAGAGAGGTAGTTGCAAATAATGGCTGCAGATGAGAAATAAGGTCAACACAAAGTAAAATTGCCAATTAGCTCCGTATAAACCAGATGAAATATATCCTTGAGGAAATAAACTGAATGCTGTGTTAAGAAATATAAGTATGATCAAGAAAATAATGACTGATAAAAATTGAAGTGTAAGTACTACTAAATTCCCCTAGTGAGTAAGATAGCAATGTATCCTCCTCTCTTCCAGAAAAAGTTTTTAGATAATTTCCTAAAATGACACTTTTGTGTTAATATTCTGTTTTTGTTTATTTTCTTTAATGCCTAGGCCAAAGAACTTTACTAACAGTAATATAGCATTCAACTGCAAGTGTTTCTGTTCCAAATGTATACTTACCTTCCTCCATCCATCAAACCTTGATTGAATGCCAGGGCACTGCATCATGTCCTGAAACATTTGAAATTTGTCAAACAGGAGAGAAAATGAATCCCTGAGATATGGGCCTCTCTGAAAAAATGGCTTGTTCAAATTTAGAGACCATCTGGAAGAGGGCTAGCCTCTTTATCTACTCTCCCACTCATTCATTCAGCTCTTCTCCCTGTGCTGTGGGGGATTAAAAAATAAGTAAATAAATGAGAGGCATTCCAGGAACTCCTTTTAAAGAACTTTTGCTCTTTAGTTAACAGCCTACCGGAATAAAGTACAAATGAACTTTAATTGATGTCTAATGGTATACTCCAAATTACATACACACTTCAGATAAAAACAGCTAAATCTATTATGTTGATCACTAAATAATAACCTTGAAAACAAAACTGTTTGGCTGTTTTTATTCATGTTAAACAATGGCCAGCTCTTTGCTGATATAACCATTATATATAGGTATATATGCAAACATGAGAAGAATTCCTAGGTTACATATTTATCAGTCTGACACACATATGCCAGAAACAGTTGAATAGCAAAACACTAGTCTCTGAAGGCAGGGAGTTTTTTTATGTGGCTACACAGGAAGTATCATAGAATCAATGACTTTTGCACAGTGAGAAAACAATTTCAGTTCAGATTCAGCTTGGAAGGTTTTCTCTATCCATCAAAAAGCCAGGACTGGTTATAAAGCCCTTTCCACTGCCACAAGACTCTGAGAGAAATAGTGAGAAGTGTAACATGGAAAGAAAGAGATGCAGCAGCAAAGTGCTAGGGCAGAATTCAAACCATGTCCAATTTACTTGGCGCCCTTACTCTTCTGTGCTCCTCTTGGTGGGGGAGTGGGGGAGGGTCATGGGCATTGGACTAAGAAAGGTGGAGGTTGAGTCCTTGCCCTGGACACATTTCCTGATCTTTCTGCCTTTCATTTCTTTCATTTTTAAAATTCCAGTCCTTTGTTGTGTAGTCACACTTAATAAGTATTTGTTGATGAATGGATAACTAGAACAAGTAACAGCTAATTGTGCAGTTGTGAAGATGAAAAGAAATGCCATTTCTTTTATATTTGTATAAGCTTTGCACATAGCAGGTGCCAAGTAATTGCTCCTTTATATTCTTATTCCTTAAGGAAAGAAGCCATACCTAATACTTCTTTTGATTAATCATAGTAGCTAGCATAGTACTAGAACAATAAAATATATCTTTATTGGTTATTTAATAGTACTCATTTTATGTAACAATAATTGGAACCTGGGGATTTATGTCAGGCTGACTTATGCCAAGTATATTATGGTAATCTAGGCAAACAGTATTTAAGACACAGGCTGCAAAGTGCAGGCCCACAGGCCATACCCGCAGATGTGTTTGATTTGGCCACGTATGGTGCTTTAAAAAAAAATCTACATATTGGAGTGTCGGTTCATGATTTCTATTACCTTTCTGGCTACTCTAGGCATTTAAGAACCTATTTCTAGTTTAAGACTAAGGTAAAAGTATTAAGAATTGCACTGGAGAAATAAAGATACGGCCTCTGAACGGAGGATAGGTGGCCACAACTTTTATTGATAAGTGCAAGCTGAGGACTCAGGGATTGCTGAATGTCTAGGTGTTTTCTTAATGCATATACAACATAGTGGTTAATTGAAAATCCATACATTTTTAGGGAATCTAAGGAAATTCTGATAGATGTACTTTGGCAGATAGTATACGTTTAACCCAGTATTTTTTAGACAAGTTAAATGTAAGTTGACTCAAGATTACTTATAAAAATGAAACATATATGAGAATAATCAGATAATATTAACCTCAGAAAATAGATATGACTAATGAAAAATAAGGTTCCAATTTGACCAAAAGATAAATTGAGAATAATAATGTGGAAAAAATATATGTTGATCATGTTGGTACATCAGAAAGTGGCCTATCCCGGGTTCAGTAGAAATGTTAGCAGTAATTGAGTTATTAGAACTGCTCAGCCAGAAATATGCATATATTAACTATAAAAGAAAATGAAAACAATGCATATTTTAATATCATCAAAAGAAATTTCTACTTCTAAATTCAGTCAACTGAACATAGTTTGCTGTCTTCAGCCTTAAAATGACTGCTTAACTTGGAATAAAACATCAAAGTTTATCTTTAATTTTAGTAAAGCCCCATGTATTTTACAAACATGGAGCAGGTTTGTTTATTTTCATTTAAGACCTGCATTTAATTTTAGTAGAAAATTCTGTAATTCAATGTGAAAAGCAGGCCTTGTATTTCAGGCTAAAATAATAGTCATTGTAAAATCTTATTTCTTTTTCCATGACTTAGAATGAAGACAAGAATCTTCATTTTGTACATGGATGTACCACAAATGCCTAGAGTCATTCCTGGAGCATGGTAGGAACACGACATATTTATTACATCAATGAAACTGCATCATTCTATGACACTAGTAGGGTTTTTCAAATCATAGCAAAATGAGAAAAATAATAGTTTATTCAGGACTGACTCTATAATTATATACTTGTAATTAAATTTGATGATAGACTATGGTAAGATAGTCTTGGTTCTTTGTTAACTTAATGATTTTATTTGGAAAGTAAATTTGGCTACCATGTTTAATTTGGGAGGGAAATCTTATTGGAAATTACAAAGTCTGAATGCCACTGCTACAGAGAATGAAATGTGCTGTCCTGTTATCTACACCATGGCTCTTTACCTGGTAGTTCTTTGGACAACACTTGCTCTGAGCTTTAAAATGTGTTCCCATCTATAACCCCGTGTGCTTTTAGAGTCTACTCCCTGGGTTTGAAATGTCTTCTTGGATAAAACACCTTCCACTCCTGCTGAAGAATTTATGTTATTTTCCATTTTCCATTAACTTATATACTGTGTGAAAAACAATGACCTGGCATGTCTGAGAGTTCCTGAGTTCTTAGCTGTTTTTGCATGATGTAGATACAGAACGAAAATTTTGTTTATTGACTAAATGAATGAATGAATCATTAACTATTGAACAAAGTCAGGGAATAATGAGTGAGAGGGAGATTGGCTTGTTTGGTGCTCTTACAACAAATTTGTTCTTGTGGTTTTGATGCATCAAGCACCCCTCTATGGTTAGAAATGACATTACTTCCATATTATACTTGTGGAAACAGAGACTCCTAAATATAACCCCAAAATATGAATAGCAAAGAAACTAATCCAAGGCTGGGTGCAGTGGCTCACTCCTGTAATCCTAGCACTCAGGGAGGCTGAGGCGGGTGGATAGCTCAAGGTCAGAAGTTCGAGACCAGCCTGAGCAAGAGCGAGACCCCGTCTCTACTATAAATAGAAAGAAATTAATTGGCCAACTGAAAATATATGTAAAAAAATTAGCCGGGCATGGTGGCGCATGCCTGTAGTCCCAGCTACTCGGGAGGCTGAGGCAGAAGGATTGCTTGAGCCCAGGAGTTTGAAGTTGCTGTGGGCTAGGCTGATGCCACCGCACTCTAGCCCGGGCAACAGAG
>CAUYRT010037507.1:0-16818 GCA_963574885.1 Lepilemur ruficaudatus
ACCTCAGGCTCCTGGGCTCAAGCAATCCTTCTGCCTCAGCCTCCCGAGTAGCTGGGATATAGGCATGTGCCTCCATGCCCGGCTAATTTTTTCTATATATTTTTAGTTGGCCAATTAATTTCTTTCTATTTTTAGTAGAGATGGGGTCTTGCTCTTGCTCAGGCTGTTTTTAAACGCCTGACCTTGAGCGATCCACCTGCCTCAGCCTCCCGGAGTGCTAGGATTACAGATGTGAGCCACCACGCCCGGCCAAAACTCTAGTTCTTTATAGAAGAAATTTGCTGACTTCTACTGTAGTGGCCTCTGGTGGGGTCATTTTGTAACTCTGTGCAACAAAGGGGTATGCGTGTCAATCTGTGGTAACCACAAGACTAGGCCTTCGGCTAGCGTCACAAGAGTAGTTGAACTCAGATTTTCACATAAAGCTGAATGAAGGACATTACCGTCAGTGAAAAGGTGAAATCTCTTCATCAGAATACATAAATATGACAATGAAATTTTTTTTTTTTTTTTTTGGGACAGAGTCTCGCTCTCTTGCCTGGGCTAGAGTGAGTGCCGTGGCGTCAGTCTACCTCACAGCAACCTCAAACTCCTGGGTTCAAGCGATCCTTCTGCCTCAGCCTCCCAAGTAGCTGGGACTACAGGCATGTGCCACCATGCCCGGCTAATTTTTTTATATATTTTTAGTTGGCCAATTAATTTCTTTCTATTTTTAGTAGAAGACGGAGTCTCGCTCTTGCTCAGGCTGATTTCGAACTCCTGACCTTGAGCGATCTTGCCCGCCTTGGCTTCCCAGAGTGCTAGTGCTATGAGCCACCGCGCCCGGCCTGACAATGAAATTTGACTGTCTTTGCCAAGGCCCTAAATAAAGATTAAAGTTTCTCCTGTGACTTCTTAACTATGGACCTGTTCTCATCATTATGTGGAGTTCACATTTATACTACCTGCATTGTCCATGAACCCTCAAACAATATAACAACTGGTCCTGGTGTGGTAATAACACTCAGACATTGGGTAGAAGCAATGCAAACCCTCCTTTGGCCCATCTAGGTCTCATGGAATTCACAGAGATAATGCCCTACTGATGTGCTCAAGGTCCAAAATTATAAAACACAAAAGGTAACAGTTTATTATAAATGAGTTAGAAGATTTCAAAACAGCAGGGTTAGACTCCTAAGAGGGAACCAAATAGAACTTCTAGGTAGTCTTGAAATTTAAAACTCTGTGGATGACATCATCTATGAAGTGTTTTTGCTTGGAATGATTATTTTGAGTGCCAAGCTTTTGGACCTTCTGTTTTATAATAAACACCAGGGATAGAGGAAAAAGTTAAGCACCATGAGGAAACAATTAGACAAATTCAGAATATGGACTTTGTGTAAGACAGTAGGCCTGGACTATTTGATAAATCAGTCTCATAGATGATAAAAAGGTTGGGGTTATTCTATACTAAACAAGACCAAAGAAACAACAGCTACATGCAGTGTATGATCCTGGGTTGGGAATGGAATGGGAAAGAACTATAAATGGCATTCTTAGAACATGGGGAATTTTGAACACTGACTGACTGTTAGTTATTATGGAATTCTTAGTTTTCTTAAGTATGATAATGGTAATGTAATTATGTAGGAGAATGTCCTTATTCCTAGGAAATACATGCTTAAGTATTTAGGGGGATGAAGTGTCATAATGGCTACAACTTTCCTCCCAACTTTTTTGAGATGTAACTTACAGTAAAGTGTACAAGTCTCAAGTGTATATATAGCTCAATGGCTTTTTACATATGTAACTACCATGCACATTAAGATGTAGAACATTCCTAGTGCTTTAGAGGGCTCTCCTGTGCCCGTCCAATTCACTGCTAACCCCCAAAATTAATTACTCTTCTCACTTCTATCTCAGTTACTTAGGAATTTGCTTTCAAATGGTGTTATAGAAAACAAATGTAGAGAAAGAGAGAAAAAGCAATATGAAAAAATAATTTTAGAATCTGAGAGAATTTGGATACTAATTATACCATTCCTTCAGATTTTCTGTGTATTTGAAATTTTTCATAATGGAGTTGGAAAAATTGAAACAACATAGAATAAAGGAAAAGTAGAAAGTTCAAAAGAAACAGTTGTCACTAGGGGAAAAAAAATGAACATATTGGTATTGACTTGAGGAAGTAGCAAGGTAACACTTTAAATAAAATCCCAATATGTCAAGTTAGTTATAGTAAATTACAGAGCATGTGTTAAAATGCTATATAGAAAATTAAAATATTTATTTTAGAAAGTCAACGGATGAGGACGGCACGGTGGCTCACACCTGTAATCCTCTGGGAGGCCGAGGCGGGCGGATCGCTCAAGGTCAGGAGTTCGAAACCAGCCTGAGCAAGAGCGAGACCCCATCTCTACTAAAAAATAGAAAGAAATTAATTGGCCAACTAAAAATATACAGAAAAAATTAGCCAGGCATGGTGGTGCATGCCTGTAGTCCCAGCTACTGGGAAGGCTGAGGCATAAGGATTGCTCGAGCCCAGCAGTTGGAGGTTGCTGTGAGCTAGGCTGATGCCACAGCAATCTAGCCCAGACAACAGTGAGACTCTGTCTCAAAAAAAAAAAAAAAAAAGTCAATGGATGAGATAAAACTAGATTAAACCCAGCCATAAGGAGAATTAGTAAACTCTGGAAAGCAAAGAAAGAGAGTTATAGAAAATATGAAAGAGAGGTTAAGAGGTATGAAAGATGAAATGAACAGTTCATTCATTACATACTTCAAAAGACATGTAGAAGGTAAGAATAGAAATAAAGTAATAGAGCAACATTCAAAGAAATGATGGCTAACATTTATAAGTGACATGAATCTAACAAATTAGGAAGCACAAGCTCTAGGTTGGATAAATAATTTCAATCTGTAATACACATAAGAAAATGAAAGAATATTGTTTTAAAAGCACTCAGGGAAAAATTATACACAAAAGAATTACAATTAGATTACTATAAAATGTCTTTATAGCAGTTGTAGAAGTTCAAAGATAATAGAATAATATCCTCAAAGTACTGAGAGGTGCCCATAGATATCTTAGCTAAGCCATGAATTTAATTAGGTTAACTATGGGCAAATGTACAATAAAAGCCTTTCCAGACAAGGAGTTAACTTTCACAGTCTCTGCTTTGAAGGAGCTACCCCAAAAAAGTTTACTTTAGAAAGGAAATTGAACACAGAAGGAAGGAATGAAAAGTAAAAAACCTGAAACTATAAAATTTGTAGAAGAAAACATAGGAGAAAATCTTTGCTACCTGGGATTTGACAAAGATTTCTTAAATATGACAGGAAAAGCACAGTCTGTAATGAACATATTGATAAATTGGATTTAATCAAAATTTAAAACTTATGCTCTTCAAAATACAGTGCTTAAGAGAATAAAAGGAGAAACCACAAATTGATAGAAAATCTTTGCAAAGCATATATCTGATCAGGGTATGGGTAAATAACTCTCAAAACTCAATAATAAGAAAACAACTCAGGCTGGGTACGGTGGCTCACGCCTGTAATCCTAGCACTCTGGGAGGCTGAGGCAGGTGGATCGCTCAAGGTCAGGAGTTCAAAACCAGCCTGAGCAAGAGTGAGACCCCGTCTCTACTAAAAATAGAAAGAAAATAATTGGCCAGCTAAAAATATATAGAAAAAATTAGCCGGGCATGGTGGCACATGCCTGTAGTCCCAGCTACTCGGGAGGCTGAGGCAGGAGGATCGCTTGAGCCCAGGAGTTTGAGGTTGCTGTGAGTTAGGCTGACACCACGGCACTCTAGCCCAGACAACAGAGTGAGACTCTGTCTCAACAACAACAAAAAAATTGAAAACAAGACAAATATACCTGCTACTACCACTTTTGTTCAACATGGTATTGAATATCTTAGCCAATGCAGCAGAAGTTGAAGATACATACGTGTAATTAAAGAAGATACGTGTGTAATTAAATATGAAATGTCTGATTTCAAATCAGAAGTGTAGTTTATTATGTCTACAAGAAGAAGCAGTATAATCAATCAAAGTATGTGCCTAAACTGTCAACTCAGTTTTGCCATCTCAATGGTAGTTTGTTTATGCCAGCAACGAAGAAGCCTGGAGAGCAGGTGGCTATGAAATTGCAAAGGTGTTTTCCACAACTTGTTAAAAATTGAATATTTTTCCTTGCAAGAAGTGGTTCACAGCCTGTAAGAAGTGGTAGTAAGTTGATGCAAGGTCTGGTGAACACAGTAGATGACAGGGAGTTTCCAAGTCCAGCTTCTATAATCTGAGCAGCGTTGTTTATGTGACATGTCGTCAAGTATTGTCTTGCAAGAGGATTGGCCTGTCTCTATTGACCAATCTTGGCTGCTTAATCACAAGAATCCTCATCATTTTGTCCAATTGGTTGCAGTAGACATCCACTGTAATGGATTGACCAGATTTCATGAAGCTGTACTGGATAATACCAGCACTGGACCACCAGACAGCATCAGCTTTTTCTGATGAATATTCAGCTTTGGACTGTGTTTCTGTACTTCATCTTTGTCCACCCATTTTGCCAAACACTTGTGATTGTCAAAAAGAATCCATTTTTCATCACACGTCACAATACTGTATAGAAATGGTTCACCTTTATGTTGTGACAGCAATGAAAGGCAAACTACCGATGATTTCTCTGCTGACACTCATTTAATTCATGTGGAACTCATCTATCCGCCTTCTTTACCTTGCTGATTTGTTTCAAATGGTCTAATGTTGGAACAGTAACGTCAAACCTTGCTGCTAATTCACACGTAGGCTGAGATGGATTTGCTTCCACTACAGTTTTCAGCTTATCATTATCCACCTTGGTCTCAGGTCACCCATGTGGCTCATTTTCAAGATTAAAATCACCAGAATGGAACTTCTCAAACCATCAATGTACTGTGCATTCATTAGCTACATCCTTCCCACTTTGTTGATATTTTGAGCTATCTGCTTTGCATTGGTTCCATGACAGAACTAACATGATTTTGTTTAAAAAATGTTGACAAGAAGGCAGGGCACAGTGGCTCACATCTGTAATCCTAGCACTGTGGGAGGCAAAGGTGGGAGGATTGTTTGAGCTCACAAATTTGAGACCAGCCTGAGCAAGAGTGAGACCCCGTCTCTACTAAAAATAGAAAAATTAGCTGGACATCATGGTGCACATCTGTAGTCCCAGCTGCTCGGGAGGCTGAGGCAAGAGGATCGCTTGAGCCCAGGAGTTTGAGGTGCAGTAAGCTATGATGACACCACTGCACTCTACCCAGGGCAATAGAGGGAGACTGTCTCAAAAAAAAATGTTGACAAGATAAAAAAGATATGTGTAAGACCTTTGTGAAGAAAATTGTACAACGTTATTCGAAGACATTTAAAAAATAAATAAGAAGTTACTTTATTCCTCATAATTTTCCTATATATACTTCTCCCCCAAATTAATCTATAAATTCTGTGCAGTTCCTATCAAAACTCTGAAAGGGTCTTCTCCTATCCTCCCCACCCCATCTGACAAACTGATTCTAAAATTTATGAGGAAGAATAAAAGTACTGTTGCTAGAGGCCTTTTCTGGGGATTGACCTATTTTACTTGAAGTTCATGTTACTCTTTATTCTGTTAAAATTCAAGTAAAATACATATAAAACTTCCTTATTAAGTGCTGCTGCAATTATTTCAAAGTGGTTTTAAAGATGTTTATTTCTTCTTAATTTTAAAAATTTCTAACAAATATACTTATAACTTCAAAAATGTAATTTAAAAAAAGCAATCCAGAGATGTTTTATATCAAAATGAGTGTTTAGTCATTATTTCTAATACTGAAAAATTAGAAGCAATTTAGTGTCCCTTGGCACAGAACTATTTAAGACTTTCCAGATCCTGGAATATATACAGTGGTTAAAAAGAATAAAGTGTGTGTGCTTTGAGATACCTTTGAATTATGTATAAAAACCCATTGCTTATGGTTATCTAAGGAATAGGGACATTGCTTAAGAGAGCAGAAAGAAACTAATCTTTTACTTTATACTTAATACCCTTTCACATAATGCCAAGCTATCTGTTTTTTATGATTCTTTAGGGTGATGGTATCTTTACTTATTTATTATTGTTTAGAGTGATTATATCTGATTTATTTAGCTCTTTCTTGATGGAGAATTAGGTAATGCTACAGTATGCATTTAAATACATACATCCTTAAACACTGTGGCAATATTTTTATAGGTAAATACCTAGAAATAATTATTGGGTCATAGAGTATGCACACTTAAAACTTTGTAAGCCAGACACAGTGGCACATGCCTGTAGTTCCACCTACTTGGGAGGCCAATGTAGGAAGATCTCTTGAGCCCAGGAGTTCGAAACCAGCCTGGGCAGCATAGCGAGACCCTGTCTCAAATAAATAAATAAAATGACACTTTGTAATACCTTAATATCAGAAAAGATTTGATTTTCAACAGTGTGTGAAGTTTCCTTTTCCCACAAGACCCTGGGTAACATTTAATGTTAACAAATTTTGAAAAGTAGTACCAATCTAAGAAAATTTAAAGTATATTAGGCTTGAGATACTACATTCATGTGTATTTTTGTATGTATTAATATATGACAATAAAAAATTAACCAGAAAGTATTAGCCCCACCTGATTACCCTAAAAGGTGGCTTGTCCTAAGCCTGCCTGCTTAGGCCCATAATTCAAAAGACAGAATTTCCTTGGGGAAAAAAAAAAAGATTTATTGAGATATAATTGAAATACCATACAATTCACCCATTTAAAGTGTAGAATAATTTTTGTCTATTCACAGAGTTATGCGACCAGCACCACAATCAATTTTAGAACATTTTCATTACCCCAAAAAGAAACTCTGTGCCCATTAGCAGTCACTTCCCATTTCTCCCATTCCTCCTAGCCCTAGGCAACCACTCACATACTTTCTATCTCCATAGATTGCCTATTCTGGACATTTCATATAAATGGAATGATATGTGTTCTTTTGTGGCTGGCTTCTTTCACTTAGCATAATGTTCCCAGGGTTCATCTATGTTGTACCATGTGTCAGTCCTTCATGCTTTCTTACTGCTGAATAATATCCTATTGGATGTATATACCACATTTCATTTATACATTTATCACTTGAAGGACATTTGTTTCTATCTATTGGCTATTATGAACAATGCTGCTATGAACATTTGTGTACAAGTGTTTACGTGGACGTATGTTTTCATTTTTCTTTAGTATATGCCTGTAGTAACCTTTTGAGGTACTAGCAGAATGTTTTTTTACTGTCTTACCAGGATGAGGGTTCTGTTTTTTCCACGTCCTCACCAACACTTGTTTATTATTTGTCTTTTTGGTTATTGCCATCCTAGTGGGTGTGAAGGAGTATCTCATTTTGGTTTTTAATTTCATTTCACTGATAGCTAATGATGTCGAGCATCTTTTCATTTGGTGACTGGCTTCTGTATATCTTTTTGGAGAAAGAATTTGCTTTTATAAATAGCTTTACTTGCCATTCATAGACATAATACTAATGTTCTGAGACAAGAAAAATCATAAAGGCTTTTGAACAATGCTTTAATAATAGAAGTTGGACAGAAAAGAAAAAGTACCCAGGATTATTTCATCTAGAAATGGGAAAAAGTCCAAGTTCTCTAAGGACCTATGTCACAATAGGAGAAAGAGAAGTGGAGAGAACAGAAATAAAACTGAATGCTCTAGGGACCAAAAAGGGAAATATTGAAGATAGGTAAGTCTATTTTTACCGTCTAAAGTAGAAAGGAAAAATAAGGTAGACTAAATGCAAAATATAACAGATGTTGGCGAAGATATGGAGAAAAGGGAACACTTATACACTATTGGTTGGAATGTAAATTAATACAACCTCTGTGGAAAACAGTATGAAGCAGTGTGAAGATTTCTCAACTAAAAATAGAACTACCATTTGATCCAGCAATCCCACTACTGGGTATGCACCCAAAAGAAGAGAAATCATTACATCAAAAACATACCTGCACGCCTGTGTTTATTGCAGCACTGTTCACAATAGCAAAAATATGGAACCAGCCTAAGTGTCCATCAATGGATAATTGGCTAAAGAAAATGTGTTGTATATATATACCGTGGAATAGTACCCAGTCATAAAGAGAATGAAATCTTGTCTTTTGCAGCAACATGGATGGAACTGGAGGCCATTGTCTTAAGTGAAATAACTCAGAAAGTCCACATGTTCTCACAAGTAGGAGCTAATAATGTGTACACATAGAAATAGGCAGTAGAGACTCAGAAAGGAGGGAGGGAGGGAAGGTAGAAAAGGATGAGAAATTACCTAATGGGTACAATGTACACTATTCAGGTGATGGTTGTACTAAAAGACCATCCTTCACCACTATACAGTATACCCATGTAACAAATCTGTACCTGTACCCCCTAAATCTATTTAAAAAAATAAGGTAGATTAAATGAAGGGATTGCAATATCACAAAATATGATAGTAGGTAGCTGCAGGAAATGGTCTTTTGCATCATTAAATGGAAACCACACTTGTAAGTTGTATATAGTCTTGTAAAGAAAATAGCCTATTTTAGTTATTTCAAAATTAATCACTAGTATATAGAAAAGATTAGTCATAAGTTTGTTTTAGTTTTTTATTTAGAAAATTTTAAATATATGGGAAAGTATAAAGGACAGTATATTAAACAGTTGTGTTTAGTCACCTACAATGAACAAATAGTAATTTTTTGTTATATTTTCTTCATATTACACACATACACACACACATATACACACACAAATTTAGGTTCCCCTACCAGTCCTTTTTCCCTGCTGAACAGCTACCATCCCACCCTCGGCCCCCAGAAGCAGCTACTATGATAAATATGGGGTACATTCAATCATATTTTTATGTTTTGCTACACATGTACTTAGCCATAAGCCAGTATTTTTATTTTCTAATTTTTATTTTATTTATTTATTTATTTTATTTTATTTTTTTGAGTCAGTCTCTCACTCTGTTGTCCGGGCTAGAGTGCCGTGGCGTCAGACTAGCTCACAGCAACCTCAAACTCCTGGGCTCAAGGGATCCTCCTGCCTCAGCTTCCCGGGTAGCTGGGACTACAGGCATGCGCCACCATGCCCGGCTAATTTTTTCTATATATTTTTAGTTGGCCAATTAATTTCTTTCTATTTTTAGTAGAGACAGGGTCTCGCTCTTGCTCAGGCTAGTTACAAACTCCTGACCTTGAGCGATCCTCTGGCCTCAGCCTCCCAGAGTGCCAGCATTACAGGCATGAGCCACGGCGCCCGGCCTCATTGTAGTTTTAATTTGCACTTCCCTGATCATTGGTAATGTTGAGCATTTTTAAATATGTTTGTTGGCCATTTGTCTATCTTTTTTTTGAAAAACTTTTGTTCATGTCTTTTGCACACTTTTTGATGGGATTGTGTGTTTTTTCTTTCTGATTTGAGTTCTTTGTAGATTTCCTGAATATCAGTCCTCGTCAGATGTATCGTTTGTGAATATTTTCTCCCATTCTGTAGGTTGTCTATTCACTCTGTTGATTATTTCTTTGGCTGTGCAGAAGCTTTTAAATTTGATCAGGTCCCATTTATTTATTTTGTTGTTGCTATATTTGCCTTGGGGCCTTAGTCATAAATTCTTTGCCTAGGCCAATGTCTAAAAGAGTTTTTCCTACATTTTCTTCTAGAATCTTTATGATTTCATACCTCACATTAAGTCTTTAATCCATCTTGAATTAATTTTTATATATGGTGGGAGATAGAGATCCTGTTTCATTCTTCCGCATGTGGCTATCCAATTTTCCCAGAACTATTTATTGAATAGGGCTTCTTTTCCCCAGTGTGTGTTATTGTCTGTTTTGTCAAAGGTCAGTTGGTTGTAGGTAGATGGTTTTATTTCTGGGTTCTCTATTGTGTCCTATTGGTCTATATCACTACTTTTAAATCAGTACTATGCTGTTTTGCTTACTGTAGTCTTGTGGTATAATTTGAAGTTGGGTAATGTGAAGCCTCCAGATTTTTCTTTTTATTTAAGATTGCTTTGGCTATTCATGCTCTTTTTTGGTGATAAATGAAGCTTTGAATAATTTTTGCTAGATCTGTGAAATACAATGCTGGTATTTTGATGGGGATTGCATTGAATTCGTAAATCACTTTGGGCAGTATGGGCATCTTAAAGATGTTGATTCTACGAAGCATTTTTAATTAAATTTTTAAAATAGCAAATAATTTTTGCCCTCTTACATCCTTCTTCCAACTCTTTTTCCCAATGTGGTACTATCACAATTTTTAGTTGTGTTCATACAGTGTTGCCATTAGTATATTCAAATATTTCTCTCTAGTGGACTAAGTAGTACACTACACCTTTTCTTGTAGAACTCCTCTCCCTACCCCCAGGAATTAGTTGTCTCTTGTTTTCATTTGCTTGGAATTCTTCAAATCTCTTCCTCCAGACGTATTTTCAGTTCAGTTTTTCTGGAATTCCTAAGAGTTGTTATTCACATTCAAGCTTGATACTTCAAATTAAAAAAAACCCCATATCTTTTCTCCTCTACTGCTTATCATATTGTTTTTCTTTTCTACCTACTTGAAGATTTCCTAGACTTATTTTCAAATTCTTCTAGTGAGATATTTATTTCTGCTATCATATATTTTTAATTTCTAAGAGCTCCTTGTTTGTTTTCAGGATTTAAAAAATAGAATCCAATTCCTCAGCCATGCATGTGATCTCTTCTATCTCTGAGAGGAGGTCTTCCCTGCATTTTCTCCATTTGTATTCTGTATCTTTTTCTCACAGGGTGGTTTGTCTCATTTGCGTGGGAGTATCCCTTGATTCGCTGGTGATTCTAGGCCTCCCATTCATGTTTAGAGCACTCAGGGGTTCACTGAAAGCTCCATGTGCAGAGGGAGTCTTATTGACTCAGTGGGTGATCTTCACTGTAAAGGTGTAGGCAGTTTAGCTGTCATTTTTTATGGGTCTTTTTCAACTGCAGTATCCATAGTTTGTTTCTCTGGGCCAGTTTTTGAATGGACACCTAGGTTTTATTCCTTTACATCCAATTTTCAGAGTACCTGGGAAAGATGGCATGGGCCTGCAGCAGACTGCTGCCTATGTCCATAGGCACTGGCTTTCACCCTGCTTGTAGCCTCCCAGGAGGTGGTGGTGGTCCAACTGCCCACACAGTGGGCTGTGGATGCTAAGGGCTATAGGCATGTGCTCTGTCTGAGTCTTGTGAGAGGTTTGGCTGCGGAAGTCACTCAGGCCACAGCAGTCTTTTGTCTCCTCATCCACTGAAGTCACCCGGCAATAGTAAGGGAGGCACATAGCCCCTCCTGGGGAGCACATGCGAGCCCTGGGACTCCCTGCTCCTTTCTCATTTGGCAGGGGTGAGGGGAAGGTAGTAGTTACAGATCTGACCCCTACGTAGACATAGCACTCTGGAGCTGGGATGTCGCAATGGCGCCAGTTGCAGTGCCCAGGGCTCTAGCTGTGCAAACTAGCTGTGCGTTTTCTCCAGAGCCACGCAGCTGTACAGCCCTGAGTCAGGTCTCTGCATCAGTCTGGAGGTCTACTGCAGTGGTGGGGCCCTCTCAGTACTCCAGTGCAATGTTCTTAGGGGAAGCTTGGAGCCCTGGGTTCTCTCTTCTGTGCCTTCCTCAGGCCTTTCCCATGTACTTGTAATCCTGCTAAGCAGATTGTCCCACTTCTCTCTTCTTCACTTCACTCCTGCCTCTTCCCTGTTGATTCCCAGTGCTCTCTCTTAGATGATCAATCCGAAGGTGAATATCTATTTGCCACTTTCAATCCTTTCCATGAGAGTGTCATGTGCAGGCCTCTTCTAGTCCACCATCTTAGCCCCTCCTCTGAGAATTTTTATTACTGATACAATCATGTTATATGTTATTGATCTGTTCAGATTTTCTATTTCTTCTTGGTTCAGTCTTGGTAGGTTGTATGTGTCCAGGAATTTATCCATTTTCTATGTTTTTTTTTTTTTTATTTTATTGGCATATAGTTATTCACAGTAGTCTCTTATTATCCTTTGTATTTCTGTGGTATCAACTGGGACTTTCCTTTTTTGTTTCTGAGTTTGTTTATTTGGGTCCTCTCTCTTTTTTTTCTTAGTCTAGCTAATAATATTTTGATTTTGTTTCTTTTTGAAAAACCAACTTTTCATTTCATTGATCTTTTGTATTGTTTATTTAGTCTCCATTTTGTTTATTTCTACTTTGATCTTTGTTATTTCTCTTCTTCTATTAATTTTGTGTTCTTGCTTTTCTAATTACTTGAGATGCATCATTAGGTTGTTTATTTGAAATCTTTCTGGTTTTTTGATGTAGGCATTAATTTCTATAAACTTGTCATCTAATACTGTTTTTGCTGTGTCTCGTAAGTTTTGGTATGTTGTGTTTCTATTTTCATTTGTTTCAAGGAAATCTTTAATTTCCTTCTTAATTTCTTTCTTCACCCATTGGTTGTTCAGGAGCATGTTGTTTAATTTGCATAATTTTACTTGTATAATTTTAAATATTCCTCTTGTTATTGATTTCTAATTTTATTCCATTGTGGTCAGATAAGGTATTTGATATAATTTCAATTTTTAAAAAATTTCTGAGACTCATTTTGTGTTCTAAAATATGGTTAATCCTGAAGAATGTTCCATTTGCTGACGAAAATAACGTGTATTCTGTAGCTTTGGGTGAAATGATCTGTAAACATCTGTTAGGTACATTTGATCCATAGTGCAGTTTAAATCTGATATTTCTCTGTTGATTTTCTGTCTAGATAACCTGCCCAATGCTGAGAGTGGGGTGATGAAGTCCCCAACTATTACACTGAGGTCTTTCTCTCCCTTTAGATCTAATAATATTTGCTTCATATATCTCAGTGCTGTTGTTACCATCTGGAATTTTCTAAGTTCATACTTAAGTACATCATCTTTTTAAGAAGATTAAAACACATTAAGAGCTAGAAATTTTTAAGCATTGGGAAAATTTTGGGGGGTTTTCAAAGGCTACCTGTTAAAATATGAATATTTGATAACAGTTTTTCAAAGTTAATTTATGTCAGTTATTGTGAAAATTACCTATAGCTATCTTTTATATGGAGCACTAGGGAAAAATGTTGAGACTTTTAAAGTAATCATGTCTCTATTGATGGGCAAACAAGATGCTTGAACTCATTTTCTAAGTGTGCAGATTACAAGGAAGCCAACTGGAAGTTAATTCTGTATTTTGTGCAACTTATTCTGGTAACAATTGGGTGAGGCAAACACTGAATACTAAGGGAAGCGTCAGCTGTCACTGTGACCAATCCTGAGGAAGAGGTAGTATTTTCCTACCCTTTAGCATAGGTTGTAAATTCCAGAAAGACATAATTTCTGGCTTGTGTGTTTTTATACAGCCAAAAATGCTTAAAAATATTATATATATGGTTTCAATAGATTAGTTTTTCTTGACTTGATAAAGAACTGAAAGATATAACACTCTGAGATAAACATTTATTTATAGATTTATTATCACTGAAGACTATGTTGGGATTTGATATCTTGCCCCACATTTAAAGACTTGTCTGTATTATGTGGGGTGTGAGTGTGTATTGTGTACATGTTAGATCTAAACTAGTACTTGTCTTACCATTTGAGGGAGTTTCAATGTGAAAGTGTAGACGGAATCACCTTGTTTGCTTAGGTAGATGGTGATTTCTTGCATTTAGAAGTTTTAATACTAGGTTAAAATAATTTGAAATGAAACATTGTTCAAAACAATGACTTTTTGTGGCAGATGGTGTCTTCTAGAGATATCTAAAGAGATCTCTAATCTCACATTATCTTCTGCAATGTGGCCTTGATATTCCTCCATTAAGAGGTAGAGTTTATTCCTCCATGTCCTTAAATTTGGACAATCCCTGCGAGTGTTTTGACCATAGAATACAGTAGAAGTGACACTCTGCTAGTTCTTGGTGTAGCCGTTAACTGCATTTGGTTTATTATCCTCCCTGAATATTAAGAAACTGCTTCTGCTCTATGCTCACTCTTGATATGCTCCCCTTCAGAATGCCAATATGTAGGAAAAAAGTATCTCTACTTTCATAGAGTTTACATCCTAGTGGGGAAGACAAACAATAACGTCATGCTATGAGAAGCCCAAGTCAAAGTCACACATAAAAGCCATATAGAGTTACTCTAGTTCATAGCCTCAGCTGACCTCCCAGAGGACAGTCATCATTAACCACCAGCCATTTGAGGAGACTGTCTTGGATGTCTAGCCCAATTGAGCCTTTAGTTCACAGCTGCCCAGGTGATCTCTAATTACCGCTTCATGAGAGATTCCAAGGCAGAACCACCCAGCTGAGCCCAGCCAAAGGACATACCATGAGAGAAAGTACTATACTTTATTGAAATTATGGATAGACAGAAAAATTAATTACATTTAATATAAGAAAATCATATTAGCCCATTTTAAAACATTTTATTTCAAATTTGAACACTAAAGGTTGAACATAATATTCCTTTTTGATAGACTATAACTTATTCTAGGTAAGAAAATATGGCTATTGAGCATTGCATCTCCAATTTTCAACAGAGTAGTGACTCTTCCCTTTCATGCTACACTCAGTCCAATTTTCTATTCACTGAAATCCCTATTCAATTGCAGAGAGTTATTTTATAAAATGAATTCATAATACTATCCCGTGATTGCCAAAGAATGTGGTTCTGATGGGTGGACAAGTTTCAGCACATTTTTATGAAGTGTTTAGTAACACGGAAAATTACATAAGATTTTATTGGCATTATATTTATACGTATGTGTTTGTACAGATGTTTATATACAAAATAGGCTAAACATTCTTTACCCTGAGTTTTTGGTCCCACAGATTCAAACAAAGATGATGAAATTCATTTTTATAATAACTAAACAAGCATTTGATAAGTAGGATTATAGAAGAAATATTTACATTTTATAACAATATTCTCAAATATTTTAGATGCCGTTAGCAAACAACTAAAATGGTCACTTGTAGCTGGGCGCGGTGGCTCATGCCTTGTAATCCTAGCACTCTGGGAGGCCGAGGTGGGTGGATCGCTCAAGGTCAGCAGTTTGAAACCAGCCTGAGCAAGAGCGAGATCCCATCTCTACTAAAAATAGAAAGAAATTAATTGGCCAACTAAAAATATATAGAAAAAATTAGCTGGGCATGGTGGCACATGCCTGTAGTCCCAGCTACTTGGAAAGCTGAGGCAGAAGGATTGCTTGAGGCCAGGAGTTTGAGGTTGCTGTGAGGTAGGCTGACGCCACGGCACTCTAGCCCAGGCAACACAGTGAGACTCTGTTTCAAAAAAAATAAATAAATAAAATAAAATAGTCACTTGTAGTATTTACTTATTCATAAAGAGGGTCAGTTTAATAGGGCTATTTGCCCAGACTTTGTTAGCATTTTCTTTCAAGTAGGTACTATGATTCAATGTAGACCTCATAGCAACTGTAAGACATTATTGGGCTGGATCATGGCTTCACATGGGGAACAAAAGTTGTGGAGTCCCAGGGAGTCTTGATTCTAATGTAAGCTCCATCCCTCACTGATTGGTGATCACAGTCTAATTACTCAACCTCTCTCCTCAGTTTCCTCAAATCTCATAGAGTTGGCAAAGTGCCTGCGTTGTCTCTAGACCTAAGAGGTGATCAACAAACAGCTTCCCTTGCTTCCCCTCCAGTGGATGCAGAATCAGTCCAGTTCTAGACCCAAATCCTTCCCTTTCATGCAGCTCCATGACTGATATCTCTAACAGTGTCCTCCCTTCCTTCCTCTCTCTTTCTCTCCCTCCCTAAATACACTATTTATACATGGGGGCACCATTGTTTTCTCTGGGGACAAAACAATATGTAGGGAAAAAGTATCTCTACTTTCATAGAGTTTATATCCTAGTGGGGAAGACAAACAATAAACACATAAACAAGGAATGGGGTAAGATAGTGAAGAAAAACATAAAGCAGGATTTGGGGTAGAGGTGAAGGAAGGGGTATCGTTTTAGATAGGGTGGTCATGATGGGCCTCTCAGAGCCTGAATAAAGTGAAAGCCTTTATGCCTGCAAATTTCTGAGGGGAGGAGATACAGGAAAGGGGATGAGAAGTCCTGAGGCAGAGGCACACTTAGGGTGGGCAGAAAGGTTGCCAGGCCTACGCAATGTCAGCCAGCATTAGGGCTAAGGATTATTCCTAATTTTATTTTTAACTTTTTTTGAAAAAATAATTTGGACCTGAAGAAAACTTTCAAAACTAGTACAATGGACTTTTGTGTATGTTTTACCTAAATTAACTAATTATTAAATTTCTGCCACATTCAGGCTATCTAATTATATATACATGTATACACATATGCATAACAATTATTTTTTGCTGAACTATTTGACAATAATTTGCATACATGATGACCTTTTACCCCAAAATATCTCAGTGTGTTTCTCCAAAGAACAAAGATAGACTCTTTTATAACTCATACAGATTTAATATTGCATAACGCTATTATCTAATACAGAGTCCACATTCAAATTTTATCAGTTGTCCTGGTAATGTCCTTTAAGAAACATTTTTTTTTTTTTTTTTTTGAGACAGAGTCTCACTCTGTTGCCCGTGCTAGAGTGCGGTGGCACCAGCCTAGCTCACAGCAACCTCAAACTCCTGGCCTCAAGCAATCCTTCTGCCTCAGCCTCCCGAGTAGCTGGGACTACAGGCATGCGCCACCATGCCCGGCTAATTTTTTCTATATATTTTTAGTTGGCCAATTGATTTCT
>CAUYRT010037508.1:0-87895 GCA_963574885.1 Lepilemur ruficaudatus
CAACCCCATTTCTATAAAAAAAAAAAAAACTTTTCCATCTTTCTTCCCTCTTTTTTTTTTTTTTTTTTTTTTTTTTTTGGTTTTTCGGCCAAGCGCACTTTGAGCCTTTTTCCCCCCAGGGCAAAAAAAAAAAAAAAAAAAAAAACACCGATAGGGATACCACAAATCTGGGCTATTCAAAGCAATTGTTATCAACTGACCTTCACATTAAATGTTACATTGAATACAAACAGAAAATTTTCACAAGTGATTTTTTATTAATGACTCTCCTACAGGACTTCCAAGGAGTAAATGAGAGTCAGAGAGGACTAATCTCTCAACAGATTCATTAGCAAACATCTCGTTCCTTCGTTCCGTCGTTTCCTAATGCCTATGCAACTTAACCACACAGAGTCATGGTAGTGTTACCTACAAGCTGACCAAGGCTAGATGACACTTATGCTGTCTCAGCCTCTGAACAGCAGCCAATCAACATGTTCAGCGATGTCAACTCTGCTCAAGGCTCGAGGAGGATGGAATGATGGAGAGGCAGTCAATCAGAGCTGTAACTACTTCAGCTCCCGCCAGTCTGTCTCCGCTCAAAGTGTCCATTTAGCTGGGAAGCACAGCAAAATTTATAGCCTGGACTTTTATTGTGTGAAGCTTTAACATTGCAAGGAACCCTATACTCATGCCTGAAAGCCTTTAGGAAGGGCAGACCCTGAATTTGTTTTACCCAACAGGCAAGTTCAATAGCATAGGCTGCCATAGGCCTGAAATTAATTAGTTTGACATTCACAAATCTCTCAAACTATTACTTTGCATTCTATGTCTAAAGATGGCACGGGTTAAAAAAAACCTGATTGTAGCAATAATTCCATTTTTTAAATCCATTTCCTTTTTCAACAATATATTTGTCAAGAATTCCAGATGATGAATGTTGTCTGGGAAACACTTTTGAAATGCCAATGTTTAATGTTTCCCTCCCTCTCTCTCCTTTTTTTAAATTAATTTTCTGAGTGTTTTCTTGATGAGGTTGGTGAGAAGGTACGTGAAAACCCTAACACGTTTCTCTTTACTCAGAATTCTCAGGAGCACTGTCCTGGTGCACCATAGAAAATGTCAACACTTCTTCCAACCCCCAAACACACCTATGCATCATATCCCACTTCCCACCTTTATTTTTTCTCCCCAGAAATCATCACTATATATATGCTATAGATACATATTTCGCTTATTTTACTTATGGTCTGTCTTACTGAGTGGGCTATAAGCTGCATGAGGGATTGCCTGCCATGCACCCTGCATTGCCTGTCAATCAATGATGATGGCAATGCATTCATTTAACAAGAATTTGCTGAGCACCTACTATGTGCCAGATCTTGCTCTAGGTGAACAAAACAGTCAAAGATCTCCTTTTCCTGACTTTTCTGTCAATGTTAATGAATCCTATATTTCACTATTGGATTTCTTGCAATGAAAGCCACTGATTTTATTTTTATTTTATTTTTGAGAAGGAAAGAGAAGTTTATTAATTTGCCAGCTAAAGAGGAGGCTGGTAAATTCCTATCTCAAAGTACTGGCATCCTGAAAGCCACTGATTTTAAGTGAACTTCTTAGCCTGATCTTTTCCATAGGCAGCTGATCACAGGAGATAAACTGCTCATAGGCTAAACTGACACAGGCAAAAGTCAGGAAAAGGGATTTTTGTGTTTTGTTCACTGCTGTATCTCTAGCACCTAGAGCCTGGCACGTAGCAGGTGCTCAGTGAACACTTGCTGAGTGAATGCATGGCCCTTGTCATGATTTTCTCACACAGGCAACATTATTGTCATTCATCTCTTCACTTTAGTGGGTTTCTATCCTGGACTCCTGGCCTTCTCCTGAAGCTTCCAATCTAGACCTTGCCTCCTCACCCACCTCTACCCCACCCATAAAATCTCATGAATCTAGTCTTGGTAGCTAATCTGATAAATTAAGCCCCAAGAATAATAGTAATGGAAATATTACTCATTTACATATAATAAACAATAGTTCTAACTGTGATTGAAAGCCATAGCCCCAAGCAGTGGCTATGATGGCAAATCAAGTCCAAAGAGTCCTCCCCTTTCCTCTCCCTCCCTACTGCAAAACAACCTGGGTGGTCAATCAGGCTAGAAAGAGTTTTCAGAGGCTTCTAACGAATTTTGCAAAGGTCCTAAGTCTGGGAGTCAGGCGGGTCACCCACAGGGGATGACTGGAGGGCAGGTACGGCACTAGTCAGGAAGTCGGCAAACTTTTCCTAGAAAGGGCCAGAATGTAAATATTTTAGGCTTGTAGGGCCATATTCTACTCTGCGGGTGTAGTGCCAATGTAGTCGTACATAACGCAGAAGCAAATGTTCCTGGCCGTATTCCAGTAACACTTTGTTACAAAACAGGCTGTGGGTCAGTCAATATTCGTCCAAAGGCCATAGTTTGCTGACTCCTGCTCTAGACCCAGGGGACATGTAAGAGAATCCTAAACCCTACTCTCTAGGCCCACAAAATAGAATATGACCCTGTTGCACCTTATTGTATCACCTGTATCCCATACCTAGTGCTTATTTTTCACAAAAGAAAAAGAAAGATGACACTCATTTCTTGATAAAAAGTAAATTGCCTCTCTCTCTCTCTCACCTTCTCTTTTTATGGGTTCGCTTGCTCAGACCTCCCTCAGGACGCAACTTGCCACTGTGCTTCAAAGAGTACTGTTGGACAGTGCCTTCAGGGTCTGCCTCAGCCAGTGACGGAGCACAGTGGAGCACTAGGACTTGGCCTCTTGGCAGGTGGAAGACCCTCCTCACAGCCCACCTTTGCTCTGAAATGGCCAAGCTGTCAGACGTGAATTACAGCCTGTGGATTTCCCAGCCCAGTTCTGCTTTCTCTTCTCTTTCCTTTCCCAGACATCAGATCTGCATAACAATCTAGAGTTTCTGCCTGCCCAGTCTTGTTTCCTATCTCTTTATCTTTCCCTCCACAGAGACCAACAAACAAGTAAACACAAACCCACCTTATTCCCAATTCTAACTGGTGGGGTATCAGCTTCACTTCCCTCCTGACAGCCCATGCACACACACCCCAGGCTGTTGAGATCTCAATGTGGGTTTATGAATATTGTGCTGAAAACAAAAAGAGAAAAGTTTCCTGCTTTCCCTTTACATAGTTTTGGATATTTAAACTAACTCTTCCAAAGTGTTTCTCAAGTCATTGTTAGGGATCAAGGGAGTGATTGCAGCTTATGTCATCCAAAGTGGACGGAGCTGTTTTGAGGAGCCACACTCCTGAACGCAGGACACATGCAAGCAGTAGTTATGGGCCAGACACCCTGGGTTTCAGTGCCAGGCCAACCAGGACCACACAACCAGGACCTCCCAGGGAGAGGAGGGACACCTAGGTCTCACACTTATTGCGATGAGAAACAGCAATTACAGGGAAATTCTGCTCCAACCGCTTTAGAGATGATCTAGAAGCATAGGTGTCAGAAGTGCCCCTGCCCTGAACCCCTGAGCAGGGGCAGGCATCTGGGAGCCCCTAGAAGAAGCCAAAGCTCCCTTCTCTGAACCTGCAGTTGGAGTGCCTTTCATTAGACAGCAGGGCTTGAAGCCTACTTGTAGGGGCTCTGCTCAGCCCCGGAAAAGATACAAGCATGCCCAGAGTGCCTGCAGCGACACTGACAGCTGGTCCCAGGGGAGAATGTGTAGTATGTGTGTAACTGTCATCAATAATTTGCCTTCTTGCAGAATAGCTAATGATATGAAAACATGAGGAAACATGACTAGGGGAAGGAAAAGGAGGAAGAAGAGGGGGAGAAGAAGAAGGAAAAAGAGGAGAAGAAATCTTAAAGTAAGAGGTAAAACCAAGTAGGAGGTGAGACTGTTGTTCAAGGCACCTGCAATTAATTAATCACTGCAATTGCTCCTAACTTCTGTTCTGAGCTTCCTGACCACCTAAGGCTTAGAAGAAAGGCAGCTCTTCTTCTCATGAGGCAAATTCTATGGGCCCAGAGCTTGGGAATCCATTCCCGAGGAGCACAACCAGCCATTTCTTCTCCCCAGGCTTCAGCCTCCTTATTTCAATGAAAGCAGGCCTCGTATTAGATGAACACTTGTTCCCGCCACAGCTACCCTTCTGTGATTAAGGTGGGCCCAGAAAAGTGAGAGGATCCCCAGGGCTTATCAACTCACTCAACCTTCCCCGTTCCTATAAACCTATGGGAGGCTTTCGGGACCAGGCCTGAAAGTGGAACACATATTTCCTCCCACACGCTATCGGCCAGAATTCAGTCATATCCTCCCCCATCCGCAAGAAAGGATACGACAGCATTCAGCCGTGTGCCCCAGAAAAAGGACCGGAAAGCACCTCGCCAGCCTCCGCCACGTTACTGTTTACGACTCCACTTCAACACTCACCAGCGAGAGAACCACAGCGACCACTGGCCCCTCTGAGCCTCCGCTCTGCTCTGTGCATGTGGCTATCGCAATGCCTCTGATAAGAAATTGTGCATATTTGTCTCTTTCACTATCTCCTCTTATTCACTATAGAACCTTGAAGATAAAGTTCTTAGCTTAGTTATCTCTGGGCTTCCAGTGGCTAGCACAGCACCTGGTGCATAGTAGTTTCTCAATAAATATTGGTTTGGAAGAAAGAGAGAGAGAAGGAAGGAAGGAAGGAAAGAGGAAAGAAGAAAGAAAGAAAGAAAGAAAGAAAGAAAGAAAGAAAGAAAGAAAGAAAGAAAGAAAGAAAGAAAGAAAGGAAGGAAGAATTGTATAAATAACAGCAAAATTTACCTCTTTATTCAAAAACATTCAATAGCTCCAAGGATTAAATCCAAATTCTTCATTATGACATTCAAAATAATCCTTTCTTACCTCCTTAATCATAAATACCATTACTCAATTTCACCAAACTGATCAACAGTCATTTTTGTTCTTTCCTTCTTTCCTCCTTCTCTTTCTTTCTCCTCTCTCTCTCTCTCCCTCTCTTTTTGATTTTTTTAGAGATTAGGGTCTTGCTGTGTCATCCAGGCTGGAGTGCAGTGCGTCATCATAGCTCACTGCAGCCTGGAACTCCTGAGCTCAAGCATCCTTCTGCCCCAGCCTTATGAATAGCTGGGACTACAGGCAGCTGTCAACACACCAGTAATTTTTTTTTTTCCTAGAGTTGGGGTTTTGCTACGTTTCCCAGGCTGGTCTTGAACTCCTGGGCTCAAGCAATCCTCCCGCCTTGGACTCCTGAGTCACTGGGACTCTCCCTATCTTTCTTTCCCCTCTTCTCCTTTCTCTGCTTCTTCTTTCTCTTACTTGCATTCATTGACCTTCCTACTGTGTGTCAGGGACCATGCCAGCTACAGGGATAAGAGATGAATTGCTTCCAGAGTCAGCTGCAGAAGACAGACTGGTGAACTGCAATGCTCCATGAAGGCCAAGGTGCTTTAGCAGCTCACAGAGGAGCAACTACCCAGACTGGGGATGAGGGAGCGGGAGAGTGGAAAGCAGAGAAGGCTCATGAGAGATGATAATCCCCGAGCTGAATCTTTAAAACTGAATGGGATTATTCAGGCACAAAATGGTGGGAGGAAATTGCCGGCAAGAAGCATGCACCTAGGTATGGACATGAGCAAGTACAGCACATCCGAAGACCCACAAAAGCTTCCCTTATCTGCAGGAGAGCAGGGAGATTTTGAGTGATGGAGCAGGTCAGGAGCTAGATCACAATGATAACATTATGCTGAGAATGTTGGACTTGAGCCCGGAGATGATGGGAGGTATGGAGATCAGCCCAGAGGGAGGAGCGCAGTGGAGGACCACGTCAGCCTGCCCTGAGGCACAGGCTCTGGAGAAGGAGACACAGAGAAAGAGACAGAGTCAAGAGATGTTCAGGAGGAAAAAAATGGCCAGACTTTGTGACCAACTGGATGAGAGAGAGACAGATTATAAAAGGGAAAAAGGAAGGAGGCAGGCAGAGAGGGAATGTTAGCTCCAGTGGCTTTGTTCTTACCTGACCATCTGGCTTCCTTCACTGTGCCAGAGGATACAGGAAGAACAGTCATTGTAGAAGCAAGGTGATGAGGTCAACATTGGATCAGTTGAGACTGAGCTACTCAGAGATGTCAGGTAGATTTTTAGAAGTGATCGTTTTCAAACATGAATACTTGGCCAAGGAGGTTACGGGAATCAGTTAAGTCCACAAAGCTGCCAAGTGTCAGAAGCAGAGCCAAGGCCCAGGTGTGCCCAGGTATGCTGCTTCCAGTCCAGTGCTCTTTCTTTTACCCCTTCCTGCCTTGCAGCAACAATCTGAGAGAAGGTCTCTGCCTGTCAGTCACCCACTAGTCACCCACAAACCACTCATTGGTTTCTCTTATTATTTAAAGGTATGGGGAGGATAAAACCTTAGGAAACCTCATCAGAAAGCCAAAAATCATTTGACATTGTGAACACTTAATCTAATTTTTAATTGATTTAGATTAACACTCAACAATTTGATCGATAGATACGTTCTGTTTTGAATTCAAAGCATGCAGACCTAATCTATTCAAAATCTGTTTGTTTCTGATTTCTCAAAATCTGAGTTTATTGAAAATATCCTCAGTGAGCCTCAAAATACCAATTTCAAGAAGATGTGATCATAAAAACTGTTGTTACACCTTTTCCTGAGTGCTCTGCCTTTTTGCCTCCCTACTTTAATCCCAGTATAAAACATGTAAACAGAAAGCCTAGAAAGCCTGCTCCCAGAGACTGGTCCTAGCTTAACCCTATCTCAGGAAAGATGGCCCTGGAGGTGTCAGGTTTCACTTGATGGGAGTTCATTGATCCTCAGATTTTCCTCATGGTAAAGTCAGAGACAGCAAAGTCACATTTTTCAATGTTTTCCCAATACATTTCACACACTACCCATCCCCATAAAATGGTTTTCTCTCTACATTCCATAGAAAGTTGTGCCCAGCATGTGAACTTTTAGAATAGTCGTCTAACAACCAAAAGCATCGCCAACATGTGATTTACTTTTCCAGTCTGGCTATGAGATCAGCACTCATTAAATAGTTAAATGGGTTGCAACTATAAGAGTTACACTTGCAGGAATTTCTCAACCCTCCTTTCCTAAAGCCAAGTTTTCAGTACATTTGCCCCTTTGCCCTGTCATTTTTTTTTTTTTTCTTTTTAAGTGTTCTTTCTGAGGAGCTCTCTGGTGAAACAGAAGCATTTTGACCTTCAATGAGAATTAAAACTTGAGGCAGTAGGGATCAAGCCCTCCAGCCCTTTGCTAAAAGAGGCTGAAGTAGCTGCTGGAGGGGCTGCCTCTACACCCAGGGTAGAAAGGATTAGCAAATACTGAAAATAATTTGCTGTATGTTAACCTTAATAAAAAAGACAGCCTAATATTGACATAGTTCCTTCCACTCAGAGAACTTCAAACATGACCTCCCCTTCTCAGCAGGCCACCTTGGGTTCACTGACTCATCCCTTCCCTCCCAGCGCGGAAGTTCTCCCCAAGTCGCGCTCCACCAGCCCCCTCTGCGACATCCCCAGACAGAGCCCTGTCCATTTCCACCCCCCGATGCCCTGTTGGGAGTCAGTCATTTCTCAACTCCTGACTTGTCCTTCCTCTTAGAAGTGCACAGAAATAGCCAGGAGCTTGAGAGTTCATTCTGTCCAAGCCAGGTCTTGAGAAATGGATTGGCAGACTCTCCCAGGGACAATCTGAGACCTCTGTCAAGAACCTATGAGTTCTCCACAAGCTCTGTGTAAGGTGGTTTCTCTTAAATGTTACCAATCTAAATCCCTATCTTTTGAATTGTGCCCTTTATTTTTTTAATTACATAAGATGGAGAATGGTCGGTCACCAATTTTGTATAATCTCCCTTTGTAGAATTGTCAATGGAAATAACTTCGTATTCTTTCATTTTACCTCTCCAAGCTAAATGCCTTTGGTTTCTTTAACCCCTTTTCGCATGCCTGCTTGATGCCATTGTCTACCTAGATCAAGATTTGCTTTCTGTCATCACTGAATTGTGAACTTGCTAACTGAACACAGTCCTCGCAGGAGGGTCTGACCGTCACTAATGTGGCAGGAGATGTCCTCCTGGCTGCTTCCTTTGTTAGTGCTCCAGCCTTGAATTGATCTTTTGAAAACCACTTTGGGTACATTTCTGACCAATATTTAACTTTCGATGTCCAATTCCTTGAACATACATACAAACCAATATTGCATTTGCACTGTCACCTTAACCCACCCCATTCCTTTGGCTTCCTCCAAACAGTGGGAAAGTGGCTTTTGAGATCTCATGCTACCTTTCCCTGTGATTTTTCCCTAGTTTCAGGATGTGAGCCTCGCGATGGGGAAGCTCTGTCCATGAAATTCCCACAATTGTCAGGCCTTTCTGTGTGTTAGCCACTTCCCTCAGCCACCAATGCCATCTGTTTTCCCATTCTTTGCCTAGGGAAAGGTAGGAAATTATAATCAATACCAGGTTCTCCAAACTTAAGTATTGACATCTTTTAAAAGTAAAAAATTAATAATGTACACATGTTAACCTAAATTAATTGAAATGCTATTTAAATATCCATAGCATAAATCCAGGTATAAACTTCTTATATCTATAGCTCTTATACATCTATCAGATTAAAATAAATTTATAAATTAGGTATAAATCACAAACCAAAAAAATTCAAATGAAGTAATTTAATGTGGACAATGTGGTTGTTTTGTTAACTTGTAATCCCCTCGCTCATCGTGCAAGGTACTGACAGCAGTGACAATGGTTCTTTTCAGTTCTGTGTTGTTTGCTATGTGATCACTCCATTTTCCCACCAAATTTGCCCATCCAAATTTCTGCAAAGACTTTGTTTCTTCAGAGCATTAAAATGTCTTTTGATTTTGCTTGGCCTGAGCACATCATTTAGGGATTAAGTCTTACCCCTGTCCCTTTCTGTCAGCTTTCTAGGCTACTGAGATGCCGTATGTCATTTTTGTGGCGTCTCATCAAAGCATCAATGTGTGAAATCACTTAAGAAATGAAAGTCTCACTTTATGAAAGCGTCTTTTAGTTTAAAATTATTAATGTAAAGTTTAATATTTGTTGTTAATTCAAATGAAATAATTCAACATAAATTCATCGGTAGCCCCAGGACATAGGTTATCAATTTGAAAATAGAACAAATTATCCTAGGTAGCTAGAGAAGCTTTCCAACATTGTGAAATTTATGTGAAGTCCCTTAGAGTATTAAAAAGCCAACCAAGATGTACATTTGTAAATACAAAAGTAAGTGCAGGTGCTGAAATCTGTAGGAATAAGTTTGTCATCCAAAGGATCCAAAATTTATTTTTCGGTTATTAAAACAAAAATATAAAATTTAGAATTTTTCATTAAGAACTCAAAGACCCAGAAGAGCATGTCCACAGACCTTGGAATGAGAGAAATCTAGCTTGAAAAACAACCACGATTACTGGAGTTGAAAGGAGCCCTTGAAAATATGTAGGCAAGACTAGATCATCTTGGTGAATCCTGTCAACTTGAAATGAGGAAACAGGGACCTGAAAATGTTAAATGGTTGGTAACAGATCCAGGCCTCCATGCAATGATACATTGATACTTTGAACACACAAAACCTTCTGACTCTCAGAAAATATTATTATAAGGTAATATACCATATTCTTTTCCATCAAATCCTATAAAATGTTAGCGCTTCAGTCCATTTAGATGATTCTTTAATGAATATCCATTTACAAGGACTCATTTGCTAGTAACTTCTGTGTAAACTAACTCTTTATTTTATTTGTCATAGGGTTAGGTCTTACTACTTTCTACGATTGCCTGGGGTTTTTAAGCGTGTTCAGATCTCTACCATCCTAAAGGGCTGCTATGGCCTGAATGTGTCCCCCCACCAAATTCATATGATGAAACACAATCACCAAGGTGATGAGGGGGACTTTCATGGTGGTGGAGGGGGTTAGGATGTGATTAGGTCATGAGGGCTCCAACCTTGGCAAGAGGATTTTAATGCTCATATAAAAGAGGCTTGACACAGTGTTGACATTTTTGCCCTTCCATCTTTTCTGCCTTGTGAGAACACAGCAACAAGGCACCATCCTGGAAGCAGAGAGCAAGGCTTCACCAGAAGCTGAGTCTGCAGGTGTCTTAACCTTGGTCTTCCCAGCCTCCAGAACTGTGAGAAATAAATTTCTGTTTAGAAATGACCCAGGCTAAGGTCTTTCGTTACAGCAGCAGGAACAGACTGAGACAAAAACCTCCCTGAATATTGCTCCTTCTCAAATTGTTCTCTCCTCCTCAGCGCGCCCTCCCCAGTCATCTAAGGTTTTTGAAAATGACGTATAAATTTAATGTCTCCATTTCTTAACTTCCCATTCTTTCAGTAACCTATGTAGGTGGTGTAAGGGGGCTTCTGCTCTTCATTTTCACTACTCCACTGAAATTGGCCCCTCAAAAGCCACACTGGCACCCCAATGACCACAACTAGTGAATTCTTTATATATTACCCTACTTGACCTCCTATGGG
This sequence comes from Lepilemur ruficaudatus, assembly GCA_963574885.1. NCBI lineage: Eukaryota > Metazoa > Chordata > Mammalia > Primates > Lepilemuridae > Lepilemur > Lepilemur ruficaudatus. The sequence goes on from CAUYRT010037508.1 coordinate 10,514, forward strand.
ATGTAGGTTATGTCCCTCTTAAAATGCATCTTTCATGGTTTTTCCAATTCTTCTCTCTCCTTTGTACATCTTCTCCTCCGATTGCGCTTTTCTTTGTCTTATTTTGTTTCTTTTCCCAGCCTCATAAATACTGATATTCCTTTGGATTCTATCATTGTTCTCTTCCTTTCCTTGTGGTATATCATCTTGACAGTGGTTTCATGTGGATCCCTGTTCTAGTGATGTTCAAATATGTCACTGTGATCCATCTCTTTTCTGAGATCCAAATAAGTATTTTTGGAATACTTAAACATTTAAGAGACAAGCATAGGATTCTAAGCTTGCAAAAAGCCAGGGATGTAATAATAATATTTTCTATATGGAAGGAAAAGGAAAACAAGGGAAGAGAGAGCTTCAAGGTAGGAATAGTCAACTGTTTCAAATGCCATGGTCATGTCAAATGAGATAAGAATGGAAGTATTCTTTAGACTTAGCTACTTGGAGGTCACTGGAATCTTGGCAAGAGCAATTTGGGATCAAATCCAGATCAAAATTGGTTGAGGAGTGATTTAAAAGAGAAGAATTATGGGCTGTGAATGTAGAAAAACCCCAGCAACTTAACTGTGGAAGAAAGAAGAGAAAGAGAGATGATTAGAGGGGAATGTAGGGTGTGAGGAAGGGAATGCTTTGTTGGCTATCGAGAAGGAGCCAGGACAGAGACGGGGCCAAAGATAGGAGAGAGAGAAAGTCACATGCCTGACCAAATATTATGTACTAATGAGCCTTACGCAGGAAAAGCTATATCTTTTATTGACTAGGAGGCATGGGGATGAGGGCAGTTGTATACTTCTTGTTGACTGAGGGAGTAGGTAAATACTCAAAACAGTTCACACCAAATAGTCTCTTCTTTTCTCTTCAAAATAGGAAAATAAGAGGCAAAATTGCCTTCTAAGGAGAGAGATTTGAGAATTAAGATGAAAGGAACTAACCAGGCTCCACAGTTTATGTTCTAGTCCATCCTGCAGCCTGCTGCTGGAGAGAGATTTCTAAAATATAGATCCAGTCATGACACTTTTTGGCTCCCAGATTCCCACAAGATAAATCCCACCCCACAGCATGTTCTGTAGAGCCTTCCATAATATAGCTCCCACCTGATCTCCAGCTTAGCCACACCACCTACCACTCCCTCTCCCACCCCAGGCTCTAACATCATCATTGTTCAGAATGCCATATGTAAAAACTTTTTGCCTAGAATTCTTGTAACTTCACTTCTCTGCCTGGAAAACCTCCATCCACCCTGAAAAATTCAGTTTAAGAGTTTCTTCTTATTCCTGGATATATCTTACTTTTTCTAACCTGTTTTCCCTTTACCCCAATGCCACCCTTTATTTATTTATGCATTTATTTATTTTTAATCTGTCACTCTTAAGTATTTCCATATACATGTCTCAAATCCCCTTGAGACATATACTTTCATTCCATTATTCTAATTAAACTAGCCAATAAATATGTATTCTGCAAAATATAATCTATAACTTCAAGGAGCTCCAAGGAAACAAGTAGTCATAATTCAGTGTGACTTGTGCTACTGACAAAAGAGAATGAGGATCAAGGTGGCTGCCGAAGGCTTCATGTGCACATCGCCGCACTTCTGCCCCTGGGACAGGGGATTCTGTGGTCAGTTCCATGAAGTCTAAGTGGCCCTGCCCAGTAGGGTGCCCCAGGATGCAGCCCACTGACTATCACATTGTGCCTGCTCTATGAGGTCAAATTGGTCCTTGTACCGAAGTCACTGTATACCCTCATACTTTCAGGAATTTATGGACTCCTAATGCAATCCTTTTTCATCTAGAAAGATTAATTATTGTGACCCATTCTTAAAATATCTGTTCATGGCTATTGAGAGTTAAAAAAAAAAAGTTCTTTTTGATGCCATTCTAAAAGTCCAGTCCTTACTGTCAGCATAGCCACCTGCTTCTTCGTTTCTGTTCTAGTCCCCTGTTTCCCTAAGTCCCTGATTCAGCTTCTCTAGCACTAGAGCTCTGCCAAGCGCAAATTCCTCTCCTGTGCTCACCACCACAGATTTGGCTTCTTCCTTCCTTCAATGGTTTTGTCAATGCTAATAATTTGTTGTAATTGCCTAAAAAGAAATGGCTGTATAGTCATTGTATAGGACTTTTTAAAAAAGAAAACAGAAAGAAAGAAAAAGTCCTACTTTCTCCTTTTGAGGTATTCCTTATACATCACTGTTGGGTGCTCAGTCTAGCATGACTTCTGCTTTATATATTTGGGTTGCTAAACAAAAGAGTCATTGTTATCTGCTTAACTCAAAATCATGATTTTCCTGTGAACCATTCTAATCTCACAGATGGGCTTATCCCTAAAATAAGACTAGCTTCACACCTACCCATTTTGTCTGTTTTACTTTTTTACAGGAGTATGAAAGGCTATGGGTTGCAGTTTTCACATGTTCTGTGATTACTTGTTGCAGAAGTTTCCAGACTTGAAATATGCAGCTGTAAAATATTCAACTGCAAAGTCTGCATCACCCGGTCCCGCCACTATCAATGTCTTGCCAGCCCCTGGCAATGTTTGCTTGGGATCTGTTGGTCCCAGGCACCCTGTACCTGTCTTAGCACATCCCCTCATCATGGCCCTAGATGCCATATTTTTCTTCAAGGGGGAGTCATGCTTTCTCCTGCAATAAAGCCCTCTTTCTTTCTGATCATCCACATCTTTCAGATTGTTTGAAATTCTCTTCCTCCCAAGACTAATTTTTAGCAACAAGCAACTCTTATGTTAAAATTCCCTCCTTACTAAATAGGAGTACATTTAGAATAGCAATATTTCTTGGAGTGAGGAGGTGAGAGTCCAAAACTCATGAGAGAATAACAGTAGAGGGTCACTGGGGAAAGTGGGTTCAGTCAACTGCCGAGACGTTGTTTTGTTTCCTTGATACAGATATGCAACTTTGGGGTTGAACTGAATTTCTCAGGGCAACAGAAAAGGCGTTAGAACTTCTACCTTCTTAGCTCTTCCCCCAGGCAGGCTTTGGCCTTTCTTCTACATAAATGTTTATCAAATATTTTAAGAACACTCCTTGTAGAGGTGCCAAATGATCTATCCAAAGAACTGAACGTCTTGGTTCCCTTGCTTGGTAGTAACAGATAGCTCAGAACTCATCACCTCCTAAAACCAGCCTGTGTTGCTTTTCCTCTAACGCTCCCTCCTTTTCACTGCCAGCGTTCGGACTCATCAGTCACTTCTTTGATGACATGTATCCTCCCAAAGTGTTCTGGAGTTTTCCCTCTTTTGACTTGGCATTCTGCTTCTGAGAAAGATTTCATGATAAACCGTCTTCCAAAACACACTTAGTCAAACTAAGCCATGCACCATTTCGGGGTCCCCCTCCATATGACCCGCTGTTCTGAGAAGAGCCCCATTTTCTCTGGGCAGAAGGTTATAAACATATGGAATTCGTTACCAGAAGAGCTGGTTCGGGCTCTTTCCGATCCCTAAGCCAGTTCCCTAACCATGACAAAACATTCCCCGCAACCTCATCATGACTCATTTTTATTTTTAAATAACCTCTGGTGTGGAACATTGTCAAGGCTTTTTGAAAGGTTAGAGAAATTATGTCCGAATGCCTATTGGCCCCCTCCGAGAATTCTAGTAGATTAAGCACATGGTCTCCCAACAGAAATCATCGGCTATGTTTGCTGAACAGCCCATGACTGCCCTGGAATTTAAGAACATGAATTTATTTAAACCTTAACGCCTGTTCTTCATTGTGAAGAGATAGAGAGAAATGCAAAGGCACAGTCTTTAGCAGCTTAAAATCAAGTCAGAGGGGCTAAAAGAAGTAACAAAATCATAGCGAACAAGAAAATACATTAGTATGGTAGTGACTGAAATTCCAACAGTTCGGAAAATAAAGAAAGAAATGTATTTGAAGGAAGATGGGAACATCTTCAGAGAGGAGAGAGCCCTTGAGTTCAGTCTTGAAACTTAAGTAGGCTTTATAGAGACGGAGGGAAGGGAAGCTGCAGAGAGCTTCCAGGCATTCCAGAAATAACAGAAGGAGAGATCACCTGAAGACTTAGAGGTAAAACTATCTGATAACAGCAGAGGACACGTGAAGGAGTCTGAGCAGCTGAGAGAAACTAAATTCAGGAAAGCCTGGAACAGCCAGCCAGAGGAGTGAGAACTTGATATGATAAATGATAATTATTAAGAGTCCTTGAGCATATTTAAGAATTTGATATTACAAAGAAAAGAAGGCGTTTAGCAGTGTGGAATGGAAACAGTTTATTGAAGAGCTGTGAAGGCCCCCACAAGGGAGCATGTGGCCATGCAGATCTCAATGACAGCCTTGGCCACAGGGCATTCTGGAGCGAGACATGGCTTCAGCATAGTCCCCTGCTGACCGGACGGCCAGGCCAGAACCTTATACTCCTAGAGCAGTCGTTGGACTTGCACTGGGCAAGACAGCTCCCTGCGGCTGAGGCAACACCTGTAAGGACTAAAGTATCTGTGACAGCCCTACCAGCAGTGGAACAGCAGCTCCTCCGATGACAGGGGACTGGGCAGGACATCACAGCATCCTCTGCACTATCTAACATATTAAGTTAATACCTTAATTTACTTCTGTATCTAATCTGTTATCTAGAATGTTAGCTCCTTGGGGGCAGGGATTTTGGTCTCACTTTTCCACCACCACATCCCCAGACCTGATACTTCCTGATACCTAGTGGATACAAGATAAATATCAAGAATATCCTAAGTTCTTTTATTTATTGGCTTATAGAGGAAAAAGAACTCATTTCCTTCAGCCATTGATCAAATTCCTAATTCAGAACTAGAATGGACTAATGGGCCAATTCTCAGCCTTGAAAACTCATGTTTCCTATTGAGAAACATAAATATCTCAGTTTTTTCTAAACTTTGTATTTAAAAAAATCTAAATTTTTTCAACATAAAATTTTACTTAACTATTAACTATGTTTTTTTTTAAAGTCACTATCAGCTCTTCCAGAAGTTCTGATAAGTTAGGGGTGGAGGGAAGGAGGCAAATCCTCACTCCTTCCAGCTCCTCACTGGAGTCACTGATCCTGCCCCACCCCTTCACTCTGGGAGTCAGGAGAGGGGGCAGGGAAGGGAAGGACCTGACCAAGAACACATCTTATTAAGCAAAGGCTGGGCGAGGACCAAAGCCATTCACCTTCCTCTGCCCACTGGATCTGGCATTCCCAATCAGCCCCAGTAAATCATCACCATTTTCCACAGCTATTTTCATACATTTGGGAGCATTCAGACAGCTGTTGTTGGTATTTTAAAGGCTCCCATAGTGGTGGGGACACCAGCTCTCCTGGTGGTGTTGTGTAAATTCACTAGAACAGCTGGTTCACCCATGTTTCCCTTGTGACACTTTTGAATAGGAACCAGCAGGAACAGGTTGGCACTGCTGTTGGTTCCTGTTACTGGGATACAAGCGCAAAACTACACCAAATAACTAGGTCACTATTGGATCCACTCTGCCATCTCTAGTTGCCAAACCCCAGTCCTAGAACCCAGATTCAAGTCACCCTGAAAGTTGTAAGACTTAAACTTTTAAAAACCTCATGGGTTGTGTATTTTACTACACGTACTTTTACAAGTATAAAAGGTGGGTTTTTTTAAAAAAAAAAAATTTGTGGATTAACTATGTCACATATAAACGCTAAGAACAAATGGAAATCTACATGTTGTTCAAGTGGAGAACCTAGATTTCTTGTACTAAATTAAAAGTAGACATTTATTTCAGCTTAAAAAGACCCCACTTCTACTGTCTTTGACCCCAGGAGCTCACATTTGACTTTTCTGTTGTCTTTGGGGGATTATCTATGTTGTTATTTTTGACATTAGCAGGCTTTGATAAAAATATTTCTTCCCTGTTACTTCAGTTGAGCCTGGACTCAAAGGAAAACTGTACACAAAAGAAAAATACACAGCTAACGTTGAGGTAAGTCCTAAAGATCAATTTGCATGTGTGTATTATATTTGCAGGAGGAGGGCTTTGGTAAAAGTGTCTTGAAGGTAATTAATATTGTTTTTGCTAGTCAGTTCTTGAAAACTGAACTATTCCAATGTTTTATTCCCATTATTGGGAGTGAACCTTGTGCACAGAGGTTAGAGTGCAAACTTTTGTCAACCTATGTGGGTTTGAAATTCTGTTGTGCCTGGTACCAGTTCTGACCTTGGGAAGTTAATTGACCTTTTTTACCTCTGTTTCTCATCTGAAGATACGGTGATAACATCTAGATCGTGGAATCATGGCAAGAATTAAATTAAGTACGATAATTTAGATAAATCATTTAGCACAGCCACATCTGGTACATCATAATCGCTCAAATACTTTTATTATCATTATTATCATCATCTTTAACATCTTTTCATAATTACTCCATGAGCTTCTTCTCCTTTTATCTAAAAAAAAAAATTTGCCTCAAAAGTAATTTTTATAGCAGTTCCAGCAGTGACTAGCAGGGTGCCAGTAAAAAAGCAGGTCCCCTGTATTCTTTTGTTTCATGAATAGAACATTCCATACCACTCATTTATTCAACAACTATTGATTGCAATTTTATTATGCATAAAGCAATGTATATCTATGTCTCAATCCAGTACACCCTTTCCCCACTTTTAGGTTGCTGGGTTTTTTAAGGATGCTGTACATCTAAGAAACTACTTCCAAAGAAACAGTATACTGTTGGTTTAGTTAATATACAGCTGTCACACATGTGCAGTCTGAAAGGTCTCGCTCAGGATAAAGTGCAGTAACAGTGTGTTAGAACTCTGTTATGCAACAGACAAATTAGTTCTGTGATTTCAGGCAAGTCAATTCACCTTCATGGGTTTCAATTTCCTCCAGAGATGGTCCTGTAATTAGCCTGGTGGTTTTTAATCACTTTGGTGAACTGGACTCATGAGTGGATCTAATGATAGCACTAGCCCCTCTCCAGAACATGAACATACTGTGAGTATGTACAAATTCACAATTAACATTTAATTTCAAAAGGTTCCTGGCCCTCCTTGAAGCCTATCTGTGAACCTTAAAGGTCCATGGACCACAGGTAAAGAATCCTTGGGCGAGAATAAGGCTCTCTGCTTTACCATTTTGAATCCTAGACCAAACACACAGTTTTCTACTCAGAAATACCAAGATTAAAGTCTCTTCCTAGGTAACACACCATTCCACACCTCTAGGATTATAATTTGTCTTCTACCACTTTCTGTAATGGCCTTTTATCACACTAAATATGCTGATAGGAATACAATATCTAAGGAAAACATTTGCTATCAAAACCCTTGTGTAGATCTTGAGTAATCACTTAACTTTAATTCCATGGAAAACTAATTAAGAAACTTCCCCTAGGCACCACAGCATCCAAAGGGATTACCAGGAGGAGAAATTGTGCTCAGATTCTTTGGCCTCCAAACTTTAGACCCAGCTATTTACACCAGAAGAAGTGGGTGTCATTGTCTTTTTATATGAAAAACCAGCCAAGGGAAAAGTGAAAGTCTTTCTGACCACAAAAAAAAAAAAAAAAGAGCAGAAGCCATCCAAGAGACCAGACACAAAAAGCATATTCATATCTCAAAATGATGCTATTGCAGTGATCCTTGTTTTTGGACCAGTTGAACTTTCCTCAAAGGTCAGAATAATCCAACCTCTCACACACCACACTGTGACACAACATAACCTCATATACACACATACACACAATTGACGATACCTGAGCTCAAGCCAAAACCCTGCCATAAGGCAATGTCATAGGCAGATTTCTGAAATAACCTCCAGTGACCTTTGCTCATGTATAACCTCCTCCCCTTGAGTGAGGGCAGAATCTGTGAATGTGGATTCATGCATCACTTAATCATGGGGATGCATTCCGAGACACACATTGTTAGGCGATGTCATCCTTGTGTGACCATCACTGAGTGCACTTACACAAACCACGGTGGTATAGCCTACGACACACAGAGACTATACTATACGGGACAGCGTGTTGCTCCCAGGCTACAAACGTGTAGAGCACATGACAGTACTGAATACCACAGGCAATTGGGACACAGTGATAAGCATTTGTGGGACTACCGTCACATATGCAATCCATTGTCAACTGAAAGGTCATCATGTGGTGGATGGCTGTAATGTGATATCATTCCCACAGTTATGTTACATCATATGGCAAAAGGGATTTTGCAGATGCAGTTAAGTGCCCTAATCAATTGATCTTAAGAGAGAGAGACTACCCAGGTGGGCCTGACTTTATCACATGAGCTCTTTAAATCTGCATCTAGAGATCAGAGACACAGGAAGTCAGAGATCTGAAGCAGGAGAAGGCTTCACTTGCCATGCCATTGCTGGTTTGAGGATGGAGAGAGCCACAGGGCAAGGAATGTGGGTGACCTCGAGAGACTGAGAGCCAGCAAAGAAACGGGGACCTCAGTCGTACAACCTCAAATGACTGAATTCTGCTAGCCAAGGGAATGAGCTTGCAAGTGGATTTTTCTTCAGGGTGTCCAGACGAGAGCTCAGTCCAGACAATATCTCGATTTCAGTCTTGTGATGCCTGAGCAGAGACTCCAGTCATGCCGTGAAGGACTTCTGACCTACAGAACTGGGAGTTAATGAGCGGGTATTGTGTTCAGCTGCTAAACGTGTTATTTGTTACCCAGCAACAGAAAACTAATACACGGAAGAAAGAAGAAACATGTTTGTAATTTGATTCTTAATAGTCAGGCATTTGGAAAAGAAACTATTTCTTCCTCCCTCTAAAAGCCAGATTCACAGCCACTCAGTCTGTGCCTGATTTGCCTAAGAGACAAATAAAGCTGTTTTATACTTTCAACAAATATGTATATATATTAACCTTTAGGTATTATCTTAGGCACTGTATATGCAGGAATGAGTAAAATTATTAGTATTTTATTTTTTAACGTTTTAAAACCAGTCTAGGCCATTAGAGAAGTATAAGTGTAGCATTTCAAACGACTTGCTTTACACTGAAAACAGCATCATAGTATATATCTGCCTATATTTTAACATATATATATGTAATTATTTTTGTAACAATTTTTATAATTTATTGGCAGTATATATTTGAGAACTTTCACCTGATAACACATGACATCTCACAAATGAAATCATTATGGTTTTTAAAGTGGTTCTATACCACGTCACTGAACAATACTCTGAATTTTGTATTGAATTTTGGGGTTTTTTGGGGTATGTTCATTTAGTCACCAAGTATTTATTGAGCATCTGTTATATGTCAGACATGCTCTTAAGCTTTTTGTATATAAAGATTAAAAAGAAAAATAAATGTGATGTAAGGAGCTTAGGATCTAATGGAGAGATCAACATATAAGAAACAATTATACATATATAATTATACATATATACACGTATATAATCATATATATGTAATTAGATTGAGAGCTCATCATATATTTGAATCTCTTTTTCCTTCTTTAAGAACAAACTATTACACCCTCTGCAATAGTGCTGTTGCACCACAAATGCTATTTAGAGACAGTCCCCAGAGTTTAGAGCAGCTAGAGACTCAGTGCCCTCATCTCCATGCTAGGCCTGCTACTGGGCTCATCAGGGCAGCCATGTCAGCAGCCAGTCCCAGCCAGCCTGCTGCCTGTGTTCCAGCCTATGGCCAGCTTTCTACGAGCTCCTTGCTGGCTCACCATTAGGAGAACGTTCATATCACATGCTGGGAAGCTAAGACCATCTGCCAAAGAACTGGAAAGGATTTCTGGGGCTTGGGAATATATCTCTGAGTGTCCCAGCCTCTGAGGGCCTTTCTCTTCCCACTCCAGAAGCCAGGCCCCAGGGCATCAAGGCTCTGGGAAACCTGGACTGCCTGTTTGAAACCACCACAAGCTGGGATACCTGCTGCTAGACATATATCATATTCCTGTTTATTGAAAGTCTGCTTCGTTCAAAGAAACAATTATTTTCTTGTTTAAGCTCAAATGGTTAGGATTATTATGTTTACCCCAGCAACCACATAACAAGGAAAAGAACACACACTTGGCCTGTAGGACAGGGAATATATGCGACGGGGAGGGCCCTGACAATTGGGAGGGCGTCAGGGAAAGGGGCACGAGGTCTACACATGTCAAGTGCAGGGATCGGGAAGGAGGCCAGAGACTTTTTTTTAAAAACCAAAAAGAAAAAAGATCAGCACAGGTTACGACATAGAGAAGAAAGCAACTGGGGGATTTGCCAAAACTCAGTTCTCAGTATGTCAATTTACTGAGTAATCAATTTGCCAATTTTTCAGTTTATCAAAAACTTACCTTAGTTAACTTTCTCCAAATACTTTAGCTAATCATTTCCTATAAATGGTTGCAACAGACTTCAAAGATTTTTTTTTTTCATTGTCTAGTCTTTTTTTAGTTGAAGCCTTTTGAAATTCACAAGAAATCTTCAGTCTCCAAATCATAAATCCAAGGTACCCAAAATACAGAAACTGGCTGGTCACTGATAATTGAGTTAAATGAATTTGGTGACATAAAACTAACTGCAAACTAACAGAAACCTCTGTTTATATATGATTTTAAATCATTTTACCTTTTTATTTCCTCTATTTCTCCCAACTGCTACCACATTGACATTTAGCGTTCATTTAACAACTTACAGCTGAGCCTTGTTTCAATGGGGATGTCCCCGAATGAGAGCGACTCTGCCTCCTGCTAAGAGGCAGAACGCTAAAAATAACAATACTCAATCCCTGGCCTCCCTTGCAGCTAGAGCAAGGCAACATGAATTACTACAAAATTTATAAAATGCTATAAACATGATTTTTTAAAACTCCTTAAGTTTTATTATCAAAGAGTTTGAAATGTTCTCTCCCTAGAGCTTTTCACGGCTGGCCCACTCTTGTTCTTCAGACGTTAGAGATCCTTTCCCTGAATCCTCCCACCCCAGCACCACCACACTCCTCCCACACGCCTGGAATGAAAAGGTGCCTCTTTCCTCGCCCTGTACCAGATTAAATGAATGGATTGATTAAACATAACTGTGAAACTGAATTTCACTCTTTAAAACACTACTATGAAAACAATAACATGAAAACCAGTGAACTAAAACATTGCAGAAATCATCAGAAACTGTTTAAAAATCCTATCTGATATAAACTGCCATAAACTTTATAAATGTTTTCTAAAAATCACTTTATTTGGAAATGTAGTATTTTGGTTATCTTTAGGATAATTGATTTTCTGGTCAACTTTGTTCCAGTGACTTGATTTTTGGCAACTTTTACCTAGAACTAAATGAAGGCAAGAGATGATGGGCAGAGCTGTGTGCAGGGAAAAGACATGGCCTCTCTCGGCCATGCCAAGGTGTCTGGGCTTGATCCCGAGAGCATCTGGGAATCCCTGAAGGAAATTGACTTGGTCTGGTTATATGTTAGAGAGATCTGGGTGCAGCTCGATAAATTTAGTCGTAGTTATATGTTGGGGAGGTGGGGAACAGAGGAGGTAACGGGAAGAAACTAAATTCTTTTATCCTTTTGTTTTTGTGACTTCTTCAGTTTTCCAACAGCGTTCCAGCAGTAATTGGGGAGAGGAGGAGACAAAAGTGAAACAAAGAGGCCCCAGTTTTCCCTGGGTTTTGTATACAAAGAAGTGGCATTTGCTAGGTATCCATGTGTGCCTTTTGATACTTGTTTCCACATATTCTTGCTATCTTCAGTGATAAAAGCAAAAATTAGTATTTCACTATCAAAAAGAGCTTTTTGCATGATTCTCCTAGTCATTATGAACATTGCACTCAGCTACTGAAACTCTCCCTTCTAATAACCAGTGTTCGTCAGATGCCCACTCAACAATTAGTTGTCTACAGCTAAGTTCTGGTTAGCTGCTAGCCCCGCGTTTATCGAAGTGTGTTTCTTTGGCCCACCAGCAGCAGTTTCACCTGGGATGCTCTTGAAAAATGTAAATTCCTGGACCCTGAGCCAGCCCTACTGAATCTGAATTTCTAGGGTTGGGGCTTAAAGGTTTGCATGTTAATGAGCTTTCTCTGTGATTCTTAAGCACACTAAAGTTAGGGACCCACTACCCCAACTGTCTGGAGCAGTGGTTCCCTAACCAACAGCGAGCTGAAATCACCTGTATTGAAAACAAAGCCCAGGATGACTCCTGAAGATTCTGATCATATCGGCCTAGCCTGGGGCTCTGAGTTGATGGTATAAGCACCCTGGTGAATCCCATGGGAATCTATGATTCACCTGGTGCAGGTGATGCCTCTCATGTAGGTGGTCCAAAAGAAATGAGAGCACTTCCCACAGAGGCCCTCTTCTCTCTGGACACAGTGATTATCTAACTCATTAATATATTCACACCTAATGGGTGTGATGCACACCGTCTAGGGGATGGACACCCTTGCAGCTCTGACTCAGGTGGGGCAAAGGCAATATGTGTAACCTAAACATTTGTACCTGCATAATAGTCTGAAATTAAAAAAAATATTATTCACTACTACAGGGAGGTTTGATGTGAACCCACAAAATGTCTGCCTGAATTTCAATTGAGTATTTCAACATGTATGAAAAACATTAGCAGTAGCAACAGAAAAGCTGAAATTAATTCTAGCAGCTAGAATTCACCAAGATCCTGGAGGGGCTTTCTCCTTATTCACAGATAGCCTGAAATACATTGTAAAATTCTTGAAGGCTTCAACCTAAATGTAATCTTCTCTTGAGAAAAAAAAAAAAAAAAAAAAAACATCTGTTTTCTCCTAAATGATAACAGCAGTGAGTTACAATTAATATAGGACTGAAACAGCATTTTTCCAATGTGCCACAGCCCTGATTACCTAATGGCATTTCAGGGGTAGAAGCAGTCGTCTTCACAGCATTAAAACGGAATTTCAGGCTAATTATTATTGACTGGCATGAAAAATAGATAAAATTCTAAGTGGCAAATGAAAACCAAAGCTTGAGAGGGGCCATAAACAACGGAGAGATTGCTATCAGCTAAAGATGATTAATTCTCATAGAGACTAATAAATAAAGATAACAATATGTTGTATTATGCATAGCACAGTCTGGTACTTCAAAACCCATAATCAAAGCACAAACTGAAATTTGAGCCAGCCGTCCTAACTGGAGAAGTCGCCTAAGAGGTGACTCTGAGCTGCTTTTTCAGGAAATCAGCACTGCAGGAAACGTAATCACTGGCCTTTGGCTCAGGACACTGCCGGACTCGCAGGTGGTGCAAGGGGGATTATCAGCTTTCAGCAGGCTAAAGAGTCAGGTGGCACCAACCTTGTAAAGTGCGTCAATATTTGGACAATCGATTTTCTCCCTCTTCCCTTGGTCTTCAAATGTTATAGGGCCAGAGAAAAGGGCAGAAAGTGTATTGAAAGTTAAGAACAACAAAAAAGAACAAGAACACAAGTATGAGTCACTTTTCTTAAGTTGTCATCGTGAAGAAACCACATTTTAGTTATTAAAACCAGGATTTTGGAATTGGATGGGGAAACTAAAATTCACTTAGTCCAACTTGCTTCCTCTGTGCATGTAGCAACAAATGATCAGCTGAAGTGAAAATATTATTTTAATGAGTATAATATTTATTTCTTAAAAACCACATCTTCTGAGTTCTGCTGGAACTATTCCATTGATTATAAGAATTTCTTTGATTGAGATTCTATCTTTATATAATAACAATTCAGCTGAGGTTTTTTTACCTCTGAAAATGTGCTGTATGCTTAAATTATGGACTTTTTTTGAGAAAAGGAAGGTGTTGTCTTAATCAGGAAAAAGCATAGAAATGCAAATTATTTGAAAAACTCCTGAACCATGTAAAATTCTTATGAGAATATTCAAATATTTCTTGAACATCTTCTGTGTACCTGGCACTGGGTCCATTGCCTGGCCTGAAGGAATTGATGGCTTATGAAAGAAAATGAGACACCTGAACAAAATCTAACAAATAGTTTTAATAAAATGTGGTAAGTGTTATGATATTGGAATATAAATTCTGTGAAAAGAATTGGAAACAAAATATCTTGAAAGGATAGAAATCAGGATAATCTGGAATATTCTGTGCCCACCATTTCTAAACAATGGTATCAATAAATCACTTTCATTGCATTTATCCAACTCGAAATAACAAAATAGATGCTTTATATGATGGTGAAAAGCAGGAGAAATCAAAATTGGGGGAAATTTTTCTCTTCACAGATCACAATTTCTAGAATCAATTGCTAAAAAGAAAATAGTTTGTGGTAGAAATAATATATGAACAGCATCGCACTTAATATGGCTCAGCAGGAATTATGCTGGCTGCTGGAGACCCAGGGCTAGCTAATAAGTTCTGTTCTTGAGAACCTCGTGGTCTTGAGGGAGAGAGAGAGAGGTAAATAGATAACTGTAATATGCAGGTGCTATAATACCTGAAACACACAGGGATGTTTATTCTTGACTCTCTACTGGCTAGACAAAATAAATCTCCTTGGAAGATACCAAAGAATAGCAGAACTGTAATTAGGAGCAGAGCCCAAACACTGCAAATAGGAAGCAGGATAAAACACACGCTCTGTTGCCTACTCTGAGTTGGTGCAAATCTGGCAGGTGTGGATTTACATACAAGTAACCACTTCAGGTCAGCACCTGCGTCCACAGCACAGGTGGTTGGGCAGCATTTTTGAAAATTTAGCTACTAAATTACAGTCTCCTGTTCATACCTCTCAAATACCCCTGTATGTTAATCTGGCCTTATTTTCTATCCTCCTTAAAGAGAACCAGGAATTTAAAACCATCTAAGAGGCTATGAAACCCAAATGAAGTGAATTTCCTGCTCCAGTGGTTCTCAAACTCTGACCATTTCTTAAAATGCAAATTCCTGGGACCACCCCACGTCTACTGAATTAAATCCACTGGAAGTAGAGCTGGAAGGACTTGTATTTATTTTTTTTTCAGGTACCACCAGAGATTCTGAAATAGGTATTTTATAAGTCTCACTTTGAGGAACACCACCTTAGGTTACAAAAACATATATATGCTAGTGAGATACAATCAGGTATTTTGATCCAAGAGTAAGATGATAAAATGTCTTGGCTATACTTTTTAAAGTAATTAAAATTATTATAGTTTTAAGTTACATGCTGTAATTAACATGGTTATTGATTCTTGTTATACTTGTTCACAAATGGAGAATTACATGAACAGTGCCATTCCCTCCTCCCCTCCCCCAAAGCTCCCCGTCCTAGAGGTAAGCGCCCAGTCTTCGTGCACACACCCTGCAAGGCCCGTTGCTGTACAATTACCTATCTACAAGTATGGTACAATTAAGACTTTCTTTGTTTTAATTTTACAGAAATGCCAAATTTTTTTTCCACTTAACGATTTGTAGAGATTTTCCAAGTTAGAACATATGAACACATTTCATTCTTTTTGTCTATCCTATAATATATATATGTATGTATATAATAATTCGCTTAATTCTTCTCAACAAATATACATTTAGGTAATCCTTCCCCTTCTTGGCTATTACAGAAAGCATTTCAGTGAAACGTTTTTATGTCTTCCTCTTGAGCAAATGTGCAAGGATTTCTTAGGGACAGCCACTTAGTTATAGAATTTCTGGTCAAAAGGTATTATATTTTAAGTATTGATTGAATTGAGATGCTATCTTCTTACTACTACTGACCAAAGCTAAATATGTTTTTAACCAACCTGATGGTGGAAATTATATCTTAAAATTTTAATCTGAATTAATAAATTGAGATTTTTTTTGACAAGTGTATGCATCATCTGTGTTATTTCTGTGAATTTCGTATTAATATCCTTTGCTCACTTTCCCATTTATCTGTGTTTTTTCTTGTTGATTTATGGGAATTTTAAATAATCTGATGGTAATTCTACCTATGGAACAATGACAAGAAAAGTAAGAAGAAAATGAATAATTACATAATAATTATAGAATTGGGGCTATAAAATGAAATCAATATTACAAATAATATTTTACTTGGTCTATTATTTGTGTTTTTGTTTTGTTTATAATGCCTGCTGTCATACAGAACTGTTTTCTATTTTCATCTAGCCAAATCTGTCCACCATTGTCT
This sequence comes from Lepilemur ruficaudatus, assembly GCA_963574885.1. NCBI lineage: Eukaryota > Metazoa > Chordata > Mammalia > Primates > Lepilemuridae > Lepilemur > Lepilemur ruficaudatus. The sequence continues at coordinate 26,622 of CAUYRT010037508.1, forward strand.
CTGTGGATTCTAGATGCACTCACTGCCTTTGTTGTTTCTGGACGTGCATGGGGGTGCTTGCTGAGGTGAGGAAGGGAGAGCAGAGTAAAAATTGATCAATGCTTTTAGCATCAGTGACTTGATGGTCACTGGTACCATTAACCGACATAGGGGATTGAGGAAAAGAAGCAGGTTTGAGAAGGAAGGCAATTGTTGGATTCTATATGGAGCACATGTTGAGTTTCAGATTCCAACAGAACATCTTGGCTGTGATGTCTAGAAGAAAATTGAAAATACCCGCATCACTCATCAAAGAAGCAATATTTTTATGAATGTTTATAGCCCAAGCCTGGTGTTCTCATTGCTGTATGAGTTCACTTTCTTTTGTTTGCAGGAGATTAGAACCAAGCGATCGGCTCAAAGTACATGATGTCAAGTTCCTAGAACCAGACTGACTAGATCTTGCTATGGGCTCATTCTCAGAGTCCTTGTTCTCGTACAGAAATACAATATTATGTATATTTTAAAAATAACCCCTTTGAGGCACAAATTATTCCCAAGCTCCTCGCAAAGGTCCCTACCTGTTTGTCCTAATTTTCACAACTTTCAAACAACTGAATAAGCAACAAACATTAGTGTTGCAGCAGCTACCACATCTTCTTGCTTCCATGCTTTTACATTTTATTAATGTGGACAGGTTATAGCTATTTATAGAATATAATTATCAACATATTACATTGTCTTACCAGCTTGATACTTGTAAACTTTCCCATAGCTTTCAGATTTCACACTGAGACACTGAAGCTCAGAAAGATGGAATCCCTTGCCCAACGTCACACAGCTAGTAAGTGAAAGTGCCGGGTTCAAATAAAATATGCCTAGAGCAAGAAGGATTGATGCTCCTTCAGGATTGATGCTCCTTCAGTTCAGGGAATAGTGTGTAAGCCCCGAGCTCAGAAGAGGGGTCCGAAGTAGAAATATGGACCTTGAAGACACTGCCCTTGAAGACCTGTAGTTGAATACAGGGCTGGCTTCATGGACATGTGACTTGTGCAGTTGTATAGTAACTGCTATAGTTTCAATATGGCTTGTCCCCCCAAAACTCATATTGAAATTTGATCCCCAATGTGGCAGTGTTGGGAGGTGAGGCTTAGTGAGAGGTGCTTGGGTCATGGGGACAGATCCCTCATGAATGGCTTCTTGCCCCTCTTGCAGTAGTGAGTCAGTGCTCACTCTGGCAAGACTGGATTAGTTATCACAGGAATGAATTCGTTCCCAGGCAAGTGGGTTGTTATAAAGCTGAGACATTCCTCAAGTTTTGTCTCATCGCATGTGTTCACTTTCCCTTTGACCTCCTCTGCCATGTTACAATGCAGCACAAAAGCCCTCACTGGAAGCCAGGGCTATACCTTTGAACTCCCCAGCCTGCAGAACTGTGAACTAAATAAACCTTTTTCCTTGTAATTTACTCCTTCTCGGGTATTCTGCTATAGCAACACAAACTGGACTAAGACAGGGGTCATGCCTGGTATAATGCTCTGCTATTGCTATCTTGAAATTCCTAACGAGTGTTAAGCAAAGGACCCTGCATTTTCATTTTACACTAGGTCTTACACATTATATACCCAGTCCCAGGTGAATGAGATTTCTCGTTGGACAAGAATAAGTTAAGAACAATAGCAAGGCAAGGGATAAAATCCTGGCAGACCCACCCTGGAAGCATTGGCAGAGGTAGAACTGTCCATAAAGAGGATTATGAAATAGTAATGCACAAAGGAGGAAGCAAACTAATGCAGAGAGCTGTGGGAGAGGTGAGGAGGGAGTTCTAAGGGAAAAGGGAGTATTCACAGTGTCTCCAGCTACAGACGGGTCCAGGCCACTGAAAACCAAAATGAGACCTATGTCTTTAGAGGGGTCAGAGGGTGGGAAATGGTGCCGGCAGAGGCCAGATACAGCTTGAGTGTGATGAGGACGTCAAGCAGTGGAGCTGGTGTGCAGAGATCATCCATGGAAGAATTTTGGTTATGACAGGGAGGGAAGCAGTTTGTAGGTGATGCAGGGCCAGGGTGCAGCAATTGTTTAATGGGAGAAATCAGAAGATGTCTCTGCTTGGGGAAAGAAGAGAGGAAGGGCCAATAAGTAAAAAGAGAGGAATTTATGATTCTCGAGAACTCAGTATTATCATGAGGTCTGAGGCCATGTATGAGATAGATGAATGAGATAGATGATGGGTATGCAATTGGGAAGAAGAAAGAAGAGAAGAGAAGGTGCAGATGGACCAGGGAAGGTGGAAGGTGAGGAAATTGAAGGGATTTATGACATAAAAACAAGGCTTCAAGTGTAGAGATAGGAGATGAGATAAAAGTCACTTCCAATGGAAAGAGCCAACCAAGCCTGAGTAATGGAAAAGTCAGGCTTTGGGGCCACTGCCTCCCTGAAATCTGTGTCAGATTGTATCCAGCATTTTCTTCCATGGTTACTATGTATCTAAGAGGAGAGAGTAATTTTCACATTCCTGTCCAATGGTTTCTAGTTGTTCAGAATTATTGCACAAAGTAACGTGTCTTTTGATTGCTTTTTCCATATTCCAGATCTGAAAAATTATCAGAAAGGCAAGAAAGAAAAAATTAGATTTTCTGTTTTTGGTGGAATGGAGATTCCAGGAAGTCTTGATATTTAAATTCTCTAATTTACTCTAATCTTTGAATCTGTGTCATTTCTGTGCAAGCCTACTGGGCTCCAGGCATTTTCGTATGCATTATCTCATTGAATCCTTATGATTTCTATATCATTATCTTCAGCATACAGAGGAGGAAACTGAAACTCCAAGGATTAAGAATTAAGTGCAGGGTCACAGGCAGTACCAGTCAGGATTCAACCAGACCTTGATACTACTGTGGTCACTGCCCATCCCCCAACCACATGCATTAAAAGCATCTTATGGCTTAGAGTAATTTTGCACAGATGGTCCCACCTGATCTGCATAAACAACCCTGAGAGGTAGATATTATTATTCTCATTTTATGGATAAAGAAACTGAGATTCAGTGTGACTTGGCCAAAGTCACCTAGTCAGTAAGTGGATTCAGCTTCAGCCTTTTTAAAACTTAAAAGCCCATGCTATTTCCAGCAAATAAGGTTAGGGCCACACTCCTTTGAGTGAACCACATCAGGTTTGCATATAGCCACTGAGCTCATCATGATGATGCTATCTGAGGAGGGACAGGCTGAATATGTGACCTCCTAAAAGGACAGAGTGTATAGGTTGATGGGAGTTGGGAGTTTCCCCAAAGAGGGTAGGGTATAGAATTTAAAAAGAACCAGGGACATAATGAGTGCAATGTGCACCATCTGGGGCATGGTCAGGCTTGAGGCTCTGACTGGAGGGGGGAGGGGGGCAAGGGCAATGTACGTAACCTTAACATTTGTACCCCCATAATATGCTGAAATAAAAAAAAAAATTAAAAAAAAAAAGAACCAGGGAATTTGGGAAAATATGACCGTTGTTCTCTGTGAAGAGTTACCCATTATTAGAGGATGCCCTTGGGGTTACCAAGGTGGCAACTGTGTACCCAAAATGAAGAAGGGGAAGGAGGACAAAGTTCCACCTTTATTTAAAGGGAACGGGTGGAGTCAGTGCAAAGACAAGCCTTTAACCCGGAAACTGCAGGGAACATAAAAAGCCAGAGAGGAAAAGCCCACAATCCTCTAAGGTGCATCCTTGCCTTGTTTGGGGCAGAAAACTGAGTGAGCTTCAGAAGTCAAGGCCAGAAGAAAAGCCAGCCCCTGGAGGGAAGCAAAACAGGGAGGCCCTGCCCCCCAAAATTCTTTAAAGTTAATAATTTTAAGTCTATGCTTATCTATAACTTACATATAAATTACCAAATTTCTGTATTGCTTGGATGCCCTGAAGTGTTGAGCATCATTAAGACAATGTGCCCTATTTCGCTGCACAATATAAGGGGCAGTTATGCAACAGAATTACATGGGGGAAAGTCAGTAACTCCTTAAGAGACCATTTTTTGTTTGTTTGGTTGGTTGGTTTTTGAAACAGAGGCTTGCTCTGTTGCACAGGCTGGAGTGCCATGGCCTCAGACTAGCTCACAGCAAACTCAAACTCCTGGGCTCAAGCGATCCTCCTGCCTCAGCCTCCCGAGAAGCCGGGACTACAGGCATGAGCCACCACGCCTGGCTAATTTTTTCTATTTTTAGTAGAGATAAAGTCTTGCTTTTGCTCAGTCTTGTCTTGAACTCCTGAGCTCAAGCAATCCTCCCACCTCAGCCTCCCAGAGTGCTAGGATTACAGGCATGAATCACCACGCCCAGCCAAGAGACCATTTTTAGAGGAGAATTTATTCTTAGTTTGAATGAGTTGTGATAGCAGCCGAAAGTTATCAGAATAATTCACAGCAGTACCTAGGAAAACATCTTCTACATGCAGGCTGCCTCCTTGGCACCTCCTGGACCTCCTGATGGCCTGTGCCCACCCAGTGGTTACTGCACGACCCCTATCTCTAACCTCATGGTTTGGGGCCAGAGCTCTTCTGGCTTCTCCCACCAATCCACATTGAACTCCTGCTCTTTCTTCTCCTGGCTCTGGAAGTTTATTCACTCAGTGCCACAGGTTTCTTACAGGTTTAGTCACTTACAACTGAGAAGTTGCTCAGATTGTCACTATTTGGGCAACAGTTACAACCTTCAGTCTTATTGGAACAAGAGAAGATGTCTAGGTTTATATATGTAACTTTATGTGTGAATATATGTGTAGGGTGTATATACACATATATTCACACACATACACACAGTGCCATGAGTGGTTTATCTGAAATTGATTTCCCAAAAGGATAATGAAAATTGGAAGCTTCATCCAAATAAGACGACATGAGTATTGCATGTTGCCAAAACCATTAAAATGAATGAGATAGTTATGCTCCTGGCACAGGGCCACCTGCTCAGGCTGCAGAGCTATCACAGCCCTGCTGGTTAATCAGCAGCCCTCCAAGGACAGCTGCTATTTGGTCGGTGAATGCATTTCTATTTGGCATGTGTCTTCACGTTGTTGAATATCCGAAGTGTGTCATTTAGCAAAGCAGACACAGAAGGATTATATTCCTATGACTTGACTGCAGACATAGCTGACTAGACATAATTTTTCTTTAGAAACCTTATCTTGTACTATTCATAGAATTTAATCCAACCTATTTTCCACTCATGTACTTTACCAAACAAAAATGGATGTTTGCAATATTTAAAAATGTTCAGAGTAGTGTACCACTTTGGAAAACAGTTTGTCTTAAAATTTATGTTTATGTTGTGTTAAGAGTTATGTCCCTTAAAAAGTTAAACAGAAATCTACCATACTAACTCAGCCATTGCTCCCCTACGTGGTTATCCAAGAGAAATGAAAGCGTGTGTCCATACAAAGACTTACAGTGCAAGAATGTTCAAAGCAGCTTCATTTATGATAGCAAACATCTAAAAGCAATGCAAATGTCCATCCACAGATGAATGGATAAGCAAATTGTGGTACCTGCTTACAATGGAATACTACTTGGCAATAAAAAGGAACGAGCTGTTGATACAATGAAACAACACAGATGAATCTCAAAATAATTATGCTGAGTAAAGGATGCCAGACAAAAAAAAAGAATACATAGTGTCTGATTCTATTTACATAAAATTATAGAAAATGTGAACTGATCTATAGTGACGGAAGGCAGATCAGTGGTTGTCCAGGGACACAAGAAAATAAGTTCATTAACTTGATTGTGATGATGGTGTCACGGGTATATGCTTATGTAAAAACTTATCAAATTATGCAATGTTAAATATGTGCGATTTATTGCCTTTCGATTAATACTCAACAGATTTGTAAAAAAGTGGAGAGTGTACGGGAGAACACAAAGTAAAGAAGATTGGCAAGGATATTCCTGTTCTATAGGAGCTGTTTGGTTAAGAAGACAACACATGGCTAACTCACACAACCTGTTTGTTCACACAACAGAAGGTGTGGAAAAATAGCAATATATGCTTATTTTGCAATAGTTACATATTTCTTTCCACCATATTTACTTCTTCTTCTCACCTCCTGCCCCCAATCCTCTGATTGGTTTAAAAAACGCTATTATGAACCAGAAATATTTTTGGTTCATTGTTAGGGATTTCAGCTGCTGTTAATATTTGTCTTCCTCTGGACTTAGGGTGGGAATTTTATACTACAAAGGCAAAAATATTGTGTAGGTGTTGAAGATGAAATTGAGAGAGAATAATGAAACAGCTTACTAGTAGATGGAAATCAGAGCTTTGGAAAGTTCGCCTTGGAAGGAAGGAAGGATATTCTTTTTGTTAAGGGAAATGGGACCAAACGAATAGAGGAGATGGGGGAGGGGGTTAGTGAGGTAGCTGAGCACCACTTAGCAAATGATTTTTTTTCTGGCATGTTAGTGGAATAGTCTTGAGATGATGTTAGGGCATATGATGAAGGAGCTGGGGTTTGAGGAGAAAGAAGGAGAATCTGGGAGAATACTCCCACAGGAAATCAACAGGGAGTCAACAAGAGGTAGGAAAAAAATTTTAAAAAGCTGTAATAAATAGCACAGAAGCAACACCTGAACTCACCTAGCATGAATTTTTGTGGAGCCCACCTGGCATGGTTTGTGAAATTTTCAACAATACTAGAGGGATTCAATTAGAGACACAATTGGGAGGGGGGAGAGTGTTTGTATCTTTAAAAAAAATGTAAAGTCCATTCTCAGCCAGATAAACCATTATATGAAGAATAACTGAGTACTTTTATTTAAATGTTTTTTCAACCTGTTTGTTCACAAATTTTAATTACTTTTATAATAGTAATGTGTATTGCATCTCCCAAACATGTACTTTATTGCATGTAGTTACTGAGTATTTTTACAACTAACCATAAATAAAGCTTCTGTAATCATCTTAGCTGACTTTCACTTCCTGCTTACAATGTGGCAGGCATAATTTTAGGTGCTTTAAATATATTAACTTATTTAATGCTCATAATGCAATTACATGCTTTACAAAGGAGGTAACTGAAGCACACAGAAGTTAGGCAACTAATAAATGACAAAGACATTAAAAAATCTGACTTCAGAGCCTAGTTCCTAACCTGGACAATATAGTGCCTTTCATAGGCTATATTATATTATATGTTATGCTATGGCATAATTATACCAAATTAGCCAAACTCATAGGATGTAATCAGGAAGCAACTTTTCATCTCCCACTATCCTTTTACATTTATTCAGTAGGTCTAGTTCTTTCCTATCCCTGAATGAAATTTAGGGCAGTCTCATGATTTTTAGTTACTGTTGATAATATAAGGCCTTGCAATCAGTAATGTACAAACCCAGTCCAGCGCAATAACTAAAATGTAAACTTCACTAAAAGCTCATTCTTCCCCGCAATGCAGGCCTAATGCAGGCAAGAAGCCTGTAGAGGTGGTGGTGGAAGGGGAGTTGGACATTTTCCTCCCTCTTCCCAGCCTCACACTTTTACCCTTCCTGCCTGGTCTTGCTGGCCAGGGTTTCTGACCCTCACCTCCAGGGCCAAAAGGGGAAAGAGAAGCTAAAGTGGCAAAAAATGTCCCATGTAACTAGCAACATCGCGGTATCCACATTCTTTAGCTACGGGTGTAAAGCTGACCATTGCCCAGAAGCACTTAAGTGGGTTTTTGCAATCTCTTTCCCACTACCATGGATTTCTCACCTGCAGTTCCCTTGAGTAGGACAAGTCCAGCTGATCATTAGCTCCTTCCTCAACCCCTTAGACATCGTCTCACCATTTCCTTCTGTTGGGGTTTACACCCATTCAGGCAGTTCTCTTGAACAGGGCTTGAGTGGCCGCACACAGGCACTGTTTCCCATTGGACCATACCCGATCCGTGCGTCATCTGTCTTGATGTAGTCCAGTGGTCCAGCACTCCAACACTGCCACCTCTCCTCACTTATGAATGTTATTGATATTTATGAAATCTGAGTGGTAATACATACATTTTCATTATAAATTTTAAAGTACTCATTTTTTAACTTTTTATCTTGAAATAGTTTCAGAATACAAAAACTGCAAAAATAGCATTCATCGGGTGTTGGGCAGGTGGGAGTGGGGAGGTGGGGGTGGGTATAGTCACACCTAATGGGTGCGGTGTGCATAGTCTGGGGGATGGGCACACTTGTAGCTCTGACTCGGGCGGTGCAAAGGCAATATATGTAACCTAAACATTTGTACCCCCAAAATATTCTGAAATAAAAAATTCCTGTGCTAAAGTTAAGCCTATAATAAATTTGATGAAGAAAATCTGTACCAAAATAAATAAATACATAAATAAAGTCTATTTTCTCTCAGTGTTAAAAAAAAATTGCACAGAGAATTTCTGTATTCTCTTCACCCATATTCCTCAAATGTTAGCATCTTACATAATCAGAGTACAATGTCAAAATAAGGAAATTTTTATTGATATACTACTATTATCTAATCAACTGGCCCTACTCAAATATATCTAAATTTTCTAACTTAAAAAATCTTATGGTCCTATGGATCATGTCATTTTCAATGCAGATGGGAAGCTAACTTATAGGATGGCTCAGCCACGCTGCTGACAGCAAGGAGAAAATGTGTTTCTGGGCACAAAGACTACCTGTGAGGATGTCCTGCAAAATCCACAGAAAATATTTCCCCTTTTCCTGAAAATATGCAGGAGAGATGAGGGTAAGACATTTGCTAGGAAGGTTCACACACACAAAAAAGTGTTCTTTCATAGATTTTCATATTTCTAAATGAAGACCACCAAAAAGAATATTTCACCAATTAAATGATTTTTAATAATATATCTTGCATTTTTTATTATTTTTTATCATGAAAATTTTAGAACATATAAAAAGATAATTTATTTTTTCTTAAAGTCACAGTGGGACTTTACATCTAAAAATAAAGATGTTTAGTTTATGAGTCCTCATAACTGCCCCCTAGGCTTGCTCTTATGTGCTTGTTGGAACTCTCTCTCTCTCTCTAAATTTCTCTCTCTCTCTCTTACTCTCTCTCTCTCTCTCTCACACACACACACATGCACACACACACACACGCTCACAAGAACCCAAAGTCAGAATGCAGTGGGCACTCCTAGGAAGACCAAAGCAGTATTTTCCAAAAATTTAAGTTCCTGAGTCCCTCACGGTATATGCAAAAGTCACATCCCTGGCCCTTCATTAGAACCACAGAACCCAAATCTTCAGGGAAGGGGTCTCAGAATCTGTGTGTTGACCACGTTTCCTAGCTGGGTCTTAAAAGCAGGCACATTTGGGAAGCAGGAAAGGAGGCCACATCTGAGTAGTTTGGCCAGCACCTGACTTGAGCTGATGAGGCCACCTGAGCTGAAGGAGCTCAAGTTTAATCCCAGTGCTGTAATATTGGTAGGATCATGTCCAGAGCCACAGGACGGAGAGAGAGTCTTACCTGTGTACTCTGGGGGGAGAAGGGGGAAGGTGACGATAATACCTGTGTAAGGCATTAAAATAGTTCAAAGAGGTAGGAGGCTATGAAGGCCACAAAACCACCCTCCCATTTAACAAGGTGTCCCCATTCCATCTTACGTTCATTGTTTCTGGCCTCTCTTCCCGTCTCTGCCCTTCCCCAGGCCTCAAACTACCAATTTCACCAAAACCGCTGGAGGAGCAGGGCAAGAAGAGCGAGGAATGGCTGGGTGTGCTGTCTGTGCCAGAGTCGTAACTGCTCCGTGTTCTAGCCCTTCAGAAAGGTGGTGGTGTGAAAGGCCAGTTACTCGCCCCCAGGGACAATGATTTTGTGTTGGAAACACGCCATAAGTTTGGAAAATTCCTCACATCAGGGGCCTTCAAATCTCAGGGGGAAATATAGGTGGGGGGCGTCTGGGAGGGAACCAGAAGGGCTGAGAGCCTGTTAATTTATCAATTTGCAAATCTGGCACCAGGCCAAACTTGGTAGCTGGCAAATCAAGTATGCACCCAAATTAAAAATCTCTATCCGTCTGCTAATGATTCATAAGAGAGCCCCTGTAGGAGTGCAACTTATAAAATTTCACCCGAGTCCAGGTGGACATTTTATGCCACAACTGGGGAGATTGACATGTCTAATTTTGTATGGTACTTATTTAAAATATATATTGTAAATTGTTATTTTAGAAATTGAGGACATTTTGGAACTATTGCTGAAACTGGGGAAAATATAATTAGGAATGTAATAATAATTGCCAGTGTGGCATAGATATCAGGTTAATCACTGTATGTTTGCTGTCTCATTCAGTCCTCAGAGCAGCCCCGTGAGATAGTGGCTGTCATTATGCCCAGTTTACATACAAGGAAACTGGTGCGTGGAGATGTTATGTTACATCCCCAAGCAGACTGCTTTCCGAGTCCATCCGGTCAATCAACTCTAGCAATATTACAGCTAAATTTCTTGGACCTGTATCCCACTTCTTTAAGACGCTTTCCCCGTTTCTGTGTGTACTGACATCCCCTCCACTCAGCTCATCCTGACATTCACTGTTTGCTTTCTGCTCCTCAGTGAAACTCAAATATTACTATTGGAATGATTCTTTGTTGGTGTGTTTCGCCACCTTCACTAAATCCCAACCAATCTGGGGGCTGAGATCACGTCATACTAGCTCATCTTCTTCTTCCCTAATCTCTCCACAGTAGCAGGTATTCATTAGACAATTGTTAAACACATGTTACGTCAATGAAGACTATAGCACTGACACTATTGTAGCTGAAAGAATGAAAAAAAATTACTAATGGAGACATTTAAAAAACCAACTAACTTATTTTGAGATGAAAATCTGGTAGTCTCAGTGAGAGGATTTTCAAAGACAAGAGTTTATGGCTCAAGATCATTTTGTTATTAGGAGAAATAAATTTAAAAGTACCTGTGAGCTTTACGGCCCGTATGTAAAGGAATATACATTTTGTAAATCATTTCATCGTTAATCTCTGCTTAGTCGACCTCCTCTTGCCAACAGTTAATGGCAAGTCTGTTTTCTCTATGAAGAGGCAATGATTGGAAAAATGAAGATTGATTGAGCTGCAGTGTCTTCAGCTATACCTATTCATCATCACTAATTACACTTTTGACTTTATAACTACTTCAAAGTAATTTATAGGAACTAAATTCATTATTCACAAAAACCAGTGACAGATGTCCAGGATGGAGGGTTACAGCCAGCAGGTCTTGCTAATCAGCATTTCCTCTCTCCAGCCCGCCTGTTGCTGAATTTATGGCCCATCTCCACGATCTTTGGTAAGCATTATTCACAGTAAGTCTTCACAGAGAGAAATCTGGAAGCAGCGTTCAGAGAATCACAAACAATTCTCCGCCATTCAGTTCTTTCAAATAAAAAAAAATCAAAAATAAGTTTATCTGCTGTACTTCTGTTAGAAGAATTTCTTCCAAGCTATCATCAGTGAAACGGGTAGAATTACTCTGTTGAGTTACTAAGAGGGCAGCTGAGCTCACTGTTGCATCATTAACACATTCACAGTAAAATGTCCCTTTTAAGAAATGCTATTTAATCATTCTTAAAGAAATTGTTTCTTTGCGTATCTTCTACACCAAAAAGAAATCGTCTTCAGTGGCATCCTAAAGCAGGTGGCTTTTTAACAGATTGTAATCCAGTCTGTTGCTATTCATGCCCCTACTTTTGTGGAACCTACCTTGGTTGAGGTTTTTAAAAGTGATAGCTTTATATGTATATACCTCAAATGTTGCTGATGTATGTCGCCAATTTGCCACTAATAAGTCACTTCACCTAGATTGCCTCTGCTAAATTAAATCAAATTTTTTAAAAAGATAAATTAATTTTATATGCAAAAGATGTCACAGGTTTTACCAACTAAAAAGTGTGTGTGTGATTTTTTAAGAAATAATCTCTACTTCATTATATTGGAATTTATTTAAAGTAGCACAAAATATGTGGAGGAAATCTGATTTTCTTTATGAGACAGAAGTCATGCCATTTTTTTTATTAAGAATAGCATGGGGGAAAATTGTGCAAGAACAGTTAATCCCAAAGAAATATCTCTGTAGGAACACCAGCAAGGTCAGTGTTTGCTTAGTTATTCACTGTGAGATGTCAGCCTAATTACAAATAATAGATTAATCTTGCCTGTTGAAGGTCTCGATATCTCTCTGTATTTCAAAGCTGTTCTTGACTCTGTCTAATCTGGACTTCAAGAGTAGAAGCCAAAGAAGTGAATGTCTGTTAAAACCACTCCTGCAGAAAAAGAATTCCCTTTTATTTTCCATGTGTCCCTAGAAAAGAAGTGTTGGGTAATGAAATGCTGGGACGTTTAGCTCAGTTAATCTCTATGGGTGTAAGCTCAGCAAACAAATGTTACCAGGAGTTGATGTTTGTCATGTTATACGAGGAGTATTATAAAGCAGATAAAATACCAAGTCTGCAAGGCAGTATACAAGTCTTCTAGAGTTAAGTTGGTCCTGCAAAATTCAAGATTATAAATCATGTTTACATGAGACTGAGCCTGAAAGAAGTCAGACCATTATACACAGGGAAATGTATTAAGCTGTAGGATCTATCTCATAGTAACAGTAGATCTTTGGAGAGTTTCAGAGTTTAGCTTCATGGTTAGAGTCAGGGTCACTGCTTGAATTTCTGCCCTACTGATTAGCAACCCTGCATAACATGCCCATGGATTAGAATTGCCAACTCAAAAATGCCAGGGGTTAAGCAACCGATTCCAATAAGAGAAATGGGACTGGGGCAAAAAACAGGGAGTGGCGAGGCCTGCAGCACCATCAGAAGGAGTGGCTGTATCTGGTTCTAGCCTTGTTGCTAAGAGGGAATTTGGGCATAGTATTATTAGATCTGATTTTACAAAAAAAGCCAGAAGCTTGGGTCTTTTATGTTAAAAATCTTCCAATTTTTTAACATGTTCAACTAATTCAAACATATTAAAGAGCCATGGAAGGCAATCAGAGCAAACCTCTTGGCTAGATCTGGCTTTTGGTCCACCAGTTTGCAATCTTTGCTTTAGCCTCTAATCTAGGCTAGTTGAACTAGCAACAATTAACTTTGCAGTCAAAGTGGAAGAGACAAGAGTATAAATTCATCACTTCTCCTGAGACAGTACCTCTGCTCCTTCAGGCCTTCCTCGCCATGAGTCATGTAGTGGGATGAATGGTGGTCCCCAAAGAGATATTTTCACATTCTATTCCCTGAAATCTGTGAATGTGACCTTATTTTGATAAAAAGCCTTTGGAGATGTAATTAAGGACCTTGGGATGAGACCATCCTCAATTACCTGGGTGGGCCCTATATCCAGTGACAAGTGTCCTTATAGGAGACACACAGAGGACAGACATAAAGAAGAGGAGGAGACCACGTGAAGATGGAGGCAGAGACTGGAGTTACGCAGGCACAAGCACAGAACACCTACAGCCACCAGAAGCTGGAAGAGGTAAGGGATGGCAGCTCTCCTAGAGCCTCCAGAGGGAGTGTGGCCCTGCTGACGTGGTGATTTTGTACTTCCAGAAATATGAGAATACATTTGTGTTGTTTTAAGCCACTAAGGTTTTGGTGATTTGTTATTGCAGCCCTAGGAGACTAATAGAGGCCGGTAACATCATCTTTCCAAACAGGGTGTCTATAAGCATCCCTTCCACCCTCTGACTTCCGAAGGTTCCCCCTTGGATGGCTACTTTATCAAAAATTTTTGCCAAAAACTAAAAATCAATTTCTCCACTTAAACGTAAGCCTTCATGACATCAAACCTAAAATAAAATGCTCGTATAACCCATGGGGAAAATTAAACTTTAGAGAAAAACATCATTCAGGAGAGAAACACATCAAAAGCCAAACACAGCTGGGCCACTCACCGTCTGCACCTGGGAAGACAGCGCAGATAGGGGCGTAATCACATCTTAATTCTGACAGGTGTTAGGCATTCCTGATTCCTTTTCTATAAGTCAAATGTGAGGGCTATGCCATGACATTTTTTGATGGATTTGAAGGATACTGAGGCAATAGCCATTTTCCAAATTATAGATTCTTAACTAAATGTGAGTTTAAAAACCAAAGCCAACACAGCAAACTACACATGGGGGAAAATAAGCTGTATTAGAGGCCACCAAATATCAGGATTACTCAACCCATCTCTCACCCTTTCTTATTTTGAATCACCTGTGCTGTCCCCAAAGTGTTTACCTCTAAAGCCCACTAGAGTAATTGCGTATGTTTCATGTTTTCCTAGTGTTTCTTTATATCCACAAGAAAAAACAGGACAAGGCTATCAGACAGGCAGGTGCATGTGTGGTATCTCTGGAGTCCATATCTGCCAATGCCTGAAGTTATGGATTATAATATGTTAATACTTGCTTATAAAACCATATGGGACCAGAATTCACCTCTTGTCTAAATTCCTATGGTTGTTTGTACCTTTTTAATGCAGATTTGTTCATTCAACCTGCGTTGTACAATATGTCAGTGAGCAAGGCCTTGGAACAAACAAGGTGTATACCCATCTCTCAAGGAGCTTATCATCCAGTGGGAGAGACAGGCAAGGAACAAAAGAACCAGAGAGCTGGAGGGTGTGTTATGCTACAGGCATGCACACACTGCTATGGGAGCAAAGAAGAAAGAATTTCGAGTGTCAAACTGAAGTGAAGACGGTGTCACAGAGGAGACGCCCCTAGAGCCAGATCTTAAAGCATCATTAAATTTGAGGCAGCTAAGGGTGTTCCAGCAGATGAAATAGTTTGTACAAAGATACAGAGGCATGAAAGAGGGGAAGGGAGGTACCTGACATATTCTGGAACTAGCAGGAAATTCAAGACAGCTTTAGGTGCAGGTGCAGAGGATGGGGAGGGTAAGTGGGTGACTATCTCCTTCCTGGTGACTCAGCATCAGCCTCCTCCACCCCATTTCTGACTCAGATGGGGCCTTCATTGCCCCCTGCGTGGACCTCCACATTAACCCCACCAAGCCTCAAGTCTTCTGTTCCACGCTGCCACCAGAGCAAGCTTTATAAAATGATAGCTGAACCATATGACTCGGCGACTGAATATCCATCAGTCCACTCCTAGTGCCTCTAGGATCCAGGCCCAATTCCACCCGGCCCCGCCCACCCCTACAGGCTTGTGTTCGTTTGCTAGGGCTGCTGTAACTAAGCGCCGCACTGGGCGGCTAACATAATGGAGATTTATTGTCTCACACTTCTGGAGGCTAGAAGCCCAAGATCAAGGTGTCAACAGGAGTGGTTTCTTCTGAAAGTGGGGAGAGAAAAAAATCTGTTCCAGACCCTCTCCTAGGCTTGTAGATTGCCTCTTCTTTCTGTTACCTAATTTCTTATAAGGACACCAATCATATCAGATTAAAGGCCACCCTAATGACCTTTTTTTTAACTTCATTACTTCTTCAAAAACCTTATGTCCAAATTCATTCCCCTCTGGGACTGAATGGGAGTGCATTTGCCCCATGCTGGGACACTGAGGGTCAGGATCTCAACATATGAATCTGGGGGAGGGGACACACTTCAGCTCATAACAAGGCTCCTCTCCTATCACTGCCCACACTCACCCCATACAGTGTTGACAGTCAGCACTGCCGGCGCTTCCCAAAACACGCCATAGCAAGCCTTCGTCTGTTTCCTCTGCCCGGAATGCCCGTATCCACGTCTTGCTGAAAGCCAGTAGGGTGTCATGTTAGCAGCATTAACTCCAGAAGAGAAATCCAGCTTTGAATCCTGGATCTGCCATTCAATTGTTTGTGACTTTGAATCTATCACTTAACCTTCCTAATCTCAGTTTTCTCATTTGTACAATGGTGAGTGTACCCACTATTAAAAATTATAAAGATAAAATTAGTAAATATGTATAAAGCACTTAGAATAGTGTCTGGCATGTGGCAAATGCTTGTTAAGTGTTAGCTAATTATTGTCTCCTGCTAAATTCCTTTTCATCATGGAAGGTTTGGGTCAAGCTTAACTTCTTCTGAGAAGCTGTCTCTGACCTCACACCCTGCTTCATGCTCTCCCTGAACCATTGTACTATTTAATATGTGTGTGTTTGATGATTGGTTGTCTCTCCCACTCATCTGTGATTCCTTGAAACCAGAAACCTCTCTTACAAATCAAAAGTTCTATCTCTGGAATCAGACAGCCTAGGTCCACATCCCATCACCAACACATACTACTGTGTGTCTTTCAGCAGTTTTATCTAATCTCTCTAATCCTTGATTTCCTCATTTATAGAATGAACATAATAGCAATACTTACCTCACTGGGGTAATGTGAAGAATATACCTGTTGCAGAGTAAGGACCAATGATTACTAACTATTATCTGTTTTTGTAAACGTTGCACAGCTGGCATCTAGCACTCTGCTGAGCACTTACAGGTGTGTGATAATGTTTAGTTCGAATGTAACTGAAAAGATTTGAACACAGTGGAAAGAGACTTAAGCCAGGTTGGTTAGGCCTTAGAGCAGTCTAAGGAAAAAAATGAGGGCCTGAACCAAGGCAATGGAGGCAAGGATGGAGAGAAAGGTGAAAACTGTAGTGGAATTTGCATGTTCTGATTGGACATAGAGAGTAAAAGAAGGAAGGAGTCAAAAAAGACATCAGTGATCCCAGTAATGTCATTGCCCAAGACAGAAAACACAGGAGCGAAAGCAGATCTTCATGGAAAGATAACAACCTCAGTTGTTTTGAATTTGAGGTATGAGTGAGATAGCAAAGTGTAGGTGTCCACTGGGGCTAAATACACGGGTATGGAAAGCAAAGCCATGCTCTGGTGGGGAGACCTGTGCTGGAGGTGGAGGAGTACTGCCTTCAGAGGAAGACCCCAGGGAAAGAATAGTGAAGGCCTTGGCTTCCTGCTCTTGCTATCACACCTACTGGTGGAACTGTCTCCAGTGTGAGCCTAGAACGTTTTTATACTTAGAGTCAAGGCTTCTGCACAACTCATCAAAGTGGAAGGAGAATGTATGTCTCTCTAGATCTATACCTATTCCTCCACCTTCCCATAATAGATCTTCCACGCCTTCTAGAGTTAAATCTTAGCCAAAATATTAACCTGAGAATTCCAAGAGACGCACAGCCTAAAATGTATGCCCAGGATGACGATGACTTTACCTGTGTGGGCAGTACACTTGGGAAATTAAAATAAGTTTCTCTATTAGGTGTCTTGTATCTAATTTCTTTTTGAGAGAAGTCATATGAAATCCACTACCTCTGCTCATCGAGGGCATATTTTGATTCATAATCTGCCTCTTTCATTCAATTTAAGACACGCTTTATTTAATCCCAAATTCTGTCCCTCCCAAGGGTTTAGATCCCCCTGGGTGACTCCCCACCAGTCCAAGTCCAGCTCTGCTCTCCCCAGCTGGATCCATCCTCGGCTATGACTCTCCAGTGAGCCCAGCCCCTCTGTGGGCAACCCAGTCCAAGGAGTCTTCAGATTTTCCTACCACAAAGAACTGGCTGCTCCTGCTACTTCTGGGAGGAAGCGAACAAAGCTTGATCATTTCAAGCCGGTATGTTCAACCAGCAGCTATGGTTTCCTTTTGCCCTTCGATTCCAGCAGGATCCTTAGGCATGTTTCCTGATGACAAAAATTCTTTCCAAAATAAGGCTGAGTGGGATCTTAGATGTACTGACAAAAATACTAACAATAAATTAAAGAAAACATTTATTGTTATCTGTAAAGCTAAGGGCTTTAAAACTAACCTTGAAACAACTCTTTGGGGTGACTATGGCTGTTATCCCCAGTTTCCGGATAAGAAAACCAAGGTTTAAAGAAATATCTAAAGTTTGGGTCCAACCCAGGATTGCCCGACTCCTTGGCATGAATCATGCTGTGAGATTTATCAAACAGACATGACATGGATTCTAGGTATTAAACTTGTCTTTCCAAAGGTTTCTGTTCTTTCTGGTGTGAAAGAGCAATGTCACCAGCTACGTGGGAGGATCTCAGTAAGGGAGGGAGGACCACAGCTGAGCAATCATGCATCTGTCCCCAAGGCTGGCATGGGCTTAGTAAGCTTAGAAGGACATCCTTCTCCCTGAGATGGTTAAGAAGTTTGGCCAATTTGGCAATAGTTTGAACCACACAGATCCTATGCATCTGATGGTTTGGGTAATGCCCCTCAGAGTGCTGAATGATGGACTTCGCAGGGGGCCAGTAGGGGCTTTATCCAGACTGGCTCGACTGGGAGCACTCTTTCCCCAAAGACCATCCCTCTAGGGAAGACTTAGCAATTACACTGAAAAACTCTGGGCCGGGCCCATTTACAAATATAATTTAATGTTGTTAAAATAGATTGACTTCGAGGGAAAGACATCCTGTTTCCAGAGATAGTTGTCTTTTGTTGAGAATCTTCTGAAGCTCCATTTTTGTTAACTTTTATGAGCACCTTCTCTCCTCCTCCCCTCTCAACAGATTATTGACAGATTGAAATTGACCCTGATCATTCCATGTTTGGGTAAATGTGGACCTTATTCTCTTAAAACCTGGTTTGATAAGTATTAACAGAAAACAACCAAAAAAATTGTGTAAATCCTGGGTATGTTAGCAATGCAGTATCCAAAATAGAACATGGAGTAAGATATTCAAGGACTTAGCACATCTTGTCATAGGCATTCTTATCACTTGCCCTCAATTTGACAATAATGAGTCCATGGAGGAGATCCTGGATTTAGCTGTGAGATTCAATTGTAAGGATAGATGTTGGGACACAGTTATCCAAGCGATGGCCTTAGAGAAGTTGCAGATGCATAGATTCCTGCTGACAATGAAAACCTCATTTCTTCCCATATTATAATCCTATGAAAGCTGCTTCAGCAACACAGAGAGATGAACTTTACCCAGTGCAGGGACACCTCTTCCCCTGCTGCTGAAGGTAAGGAGGTGGGGACAGTGAGGAGGTAGAAATTCCATTAAAAGGAATCTTTGGGTTTCAGGGCTGGCATACATGAGGGCCTTAATTTTCCCTATGAAATAAGGGAGGGTAGTGTGGAGAGAGTACTGAAAGTTTGTTCCCTGTGGAGAATGAAGGATGGATCTGAGAAGGGCATTTTTTTAAAGGACACAAAACACCCTGAGGACAAGGCTAGATTTGGGGACCCTAAACGTATAGGGGCAGCAATGGGTGGCCAAGTGACAGATAAACATAGGAGACAGCAAATAATCAGGTTGATCCAGGTTTGGAGCTGGGGAGGCAGGCGCAGCAGAAAGACCATGGTGAAAGCCATGTGCTCTGTATCTGGTCTGGGGCGGGAAGGCAGCGAAGCCCCAGGAGAGGATCATCAATGAGGAGAGAGAAAGGAGCACTGAAGAGCTGGGGTGTGTTGAAAGGGAATTAGGTTGAATAATTAGATTGATGGAATATGGGAGGGACAGAGCAGGAAGGATAGAAGGTTGGTTAACAACTGGAAAATGAGAGCTTAAGATGTTGGAAGAGGTGGAGCTCCAGTTGGTAAGATCCAGGGTCTACTCAGGAGAATGCATGACTGAGATGGAGAGAATGTGATGCAACGAAGATGCCAGAATCTGGAGGCCAGTTTGTTGAGAAAGTGGATGAGCAGGACTTGAAGACACCCATAATGATGGCAATGCTTCCTTTTTTTCCAGTAATACCGTATCATTATTTTATTGTATGACTTCTTGAGATAAGCCACTTACAACCCTTGCAGAGCAAGGAAGAAAAATAAAATGGGAAGACAGCCAGCAAGGTGAACAAAATACAAAAGTCATCGTTGGCTAGAAGAAGTGGCCAAAACTATATCGATTGGGTAGTTCAAGGATCTTAATTTCTTATCATATTGCGGGGATTTCTTATCTGCTCTACGCTGTCATAGATTCCTTGAAGGAAGCTCTGTAACTTATCTGTGCATCCTATTACAGTTCAGAGCATGGTTGCCTACACCATGCCTGCAGCTTCAGCCCACGTGCACAGTTGGAAGGTTCAGAGTGGGTAAGAGAGCAGGTCTGGATGCTGCTGAAGGCAAGGACGCAATCTTCTACAGTATCTAGACCGTGCCCACCCCTCCAGTACAGAGCCCAGAACTTAATATATGCCAGTGAATCCCTGATTAGAAAGAAGACTCCCTACCTTACAAAGAATCTGCTTCTAACCAACCAGATGTTGAGATGCAGTGAGGGTATTGCCACGAGCTCCAGCCCATCCACACACGCTCAGTACTACACACAGACTCAGGCTCATACAATCCTTTTTTTTTTTTTCTTTTTTATTTTGGCCTTAAGATTAATCTACCAAGTATCTTTTTCTTCTGAGGGTAGGTACTTCAATTATTTTATAGATAAATAAATAGATTTCCAGTTGAGAGGTATTTGCTGTATTGTAGGATAATGTGTTCCAAATGCTGGTGATTTCAAATCCAGAAATGAGAGGCAATGTGGTTTTGATACCATTCCACTGACTCTCTGTTCTTAACCAATCTCTGAAATTGTTGGAAGATTGGGAATGCTTCAACTCAGTGAAGGGACATTATGACAAAAAGGCAAAATTCTTGTAAACACTGGAGGGACAGTCCTGGGCTAGGCTGGGCTGGGCCGGGCCATATTCCCCCTTGATGAACATTATGTTTAGAACCAGCCCAGGGTAACAGGGCAGGGGCAAGCCCGGAAGCAGTACATCACGATCTATAGTTTGACGATACATATTTTTTGGTGACCATCTGGGGATTAAATTAACATATTTAAAGTTCAAAAGGGAGTCGAAATTCATTACTAGGATGGGAGAGGTCATTTTTTTCCTGGATGCTTCCCAAACAGAAAATTGTGAACAGGATTTGTTGCAGTAAAAACCCAAAGGGATTGTTTTTTCCTTCAAGGAAGCCAGCAGATGTTTTCATTCTTTTTAGAGCCAACTCTCGGTTAATCAGCACTTGGACATTCCGTTTTTCAGTTATTCAGTTTGGCTTTTCTTTTTCATGTCACCAAACCTGAAAATAGCCATTCTCTAGTTAGTGTTTGAAAGATTCTACTGTTTGTTGGGTGATCTACTACCAGTTGAACAGAGCAAAAAGACAAAGGAAAGAGCAAATAAAGTTTATTTTCCTATTTATCAGCATTTTGCCTCCCTTCTTTCTCACCTTCTATTTTTTTCCCTGCATGCCAGTATGAGGATGGGTCCCCAGAGCCTCACCACTCTCCTGTCCTCTCCACAACACACACAGCCTGCCCAAGCGAAATCGCAAGCACTGCTCCTCATGTACACTGACACAAGACAGTTAGAAATTTAGGGCAGGTCAAAGAATATTAAAATGCTAAATAATACTGCACTGAGTAACCCCTGGAGACCTCATTTACTGAAGTAATTTTTTGTTTTCCAATTTAAAGATTTAAAAAAAAAAATGTAGCATCAAATATAGCATTGCCATTCAGTGGTAGTACTCTGGAAAAGTCAGAGTTCCCAGATCATGGGGCGCAGGATGTACACATCTTGCAATCTCCTCCTCCCGTAGTAAGAGGGAAGGAAGGAGTACGTGCTGTGCCGAGCCCTTTCACATCATTATTTCATTTACTTTTTTAAACAATGTACTGGGATATCACTATTCCCATTATGCTGATGAACACATTAAAGTTTGGAGAGATTAAGTAACAAGCCCGAGGTCATGCCACTGCTAAGTGTCATCAGCCAGCATGGAAGCTCAGGTCTGTCTGGCACCAAAGCTGCCTTTGTACCATTCCTTTACCTCCTAATTCAAGAGAGGACACGGAATAACTTTAAATATAGTCTACCCTGATTTATTTGCAAGTATATTATCCTTTCTTCAGTGACTCCAAATCTTGGAGGCCATCTAGTTTACAAGCTCTTCAGCTGATGACACCAGTGGTATCTAGTCAAAAGGAAACTTTGAATACATACAGAAGACTGTAATGTGTTTGAGTGTGTTTACGTTTTGTTTGTTTGTCTGTTTGTTTTGATACAGAGTCTCACTCTGTTGCCCGGGCTAGAGTGAGTGCCGTGGCGTCAGCCTAGCTCACAGCAACCTCAAACTCGTGGGCTCAAACAATCCTACTGTCTCAGCCTCTCGAGTAGCTGGGACTTCAGGCATGCGTCACCATGCCCGGTGAATTTTTTTTTTTAGTATATATTTTTAGTTGTCCAGCTAATTTCTTTCTATTTTTAGTTAGAGATGGGGTCTCCCTCTTGCTCAGGTTGGTCTCAAACTCCTGACCTCAAATGATCCGCCTGCCTTGGCCTCCCAGAGTGCTAGAATTACAGGCATGAGCCACCACGCCTGGCCTGTATTTATGTTTGACTATCTGAGCTAATGTAGATATTACATGACATCCAGAAGTGAAGGAGCAGTGGGTTTTTGTTGTTGTTGTTGTTTTGTTTTTTGTTTTTTAATGCCCTGAAGCATGGATAACTAGGAGCAGAATTTATGACGGAGCCCAGGATCACAGATGTTGAGGGTAATAACTATAATGATCTCATGGAAAGTTAGAGATGAAAGGGACGTTAAAACTAGCTGGTTGACCCTATCAGTGTGCCAGTGGGAAAACTGAGGACCAGAGGTGTTGTGACCTGTGATGTCTCTCAGAACACCTTCTGAAAAATTAAGAGTTAAATTGAATGAGAAAGCTAAAGACAAGAGCAACTAAATGAATGTCCCACAACTACAAAGCTAAGACATGCTCAGCCTGGACCAGATTTCCTTGTAGCCTTGCTCCTTTATTCCTTCATTTATCTGTTTGCTTGCTTAATGGCTGGGTGCTTACTCTGCTTATCAGGCACTCTGATAAACAACTTTATTTAGATTATCTCATTTAATCATCACCATAACACAATGAAGCAAGCAACATTATTATTCTGATTTTACACTGGAGGAAATTGATTCTTAAAAGGATTAGGTAACTTGCCCAAAGTCAAATTAAACAGCAGAGTCAGAAGCAAACCCAAGTGCTTTGACCCTGTCCAGAGCTCTTAACTCTCGCAGTATTTCACAAAGATTTAGAGGGTAGGCAATTATTACACAATTTTTTTCCTGAAGAATTAAGATCTGCACTTGGTGTCAGCAATCTCCCTCAGATCCCACAGAAAGTTAGTGGGCAAACCAAAGCTATTCAGGTTCTTACAGCCCTCCACTTGGTGCGCTACTCTCATACCTTGTACTAGAGGTCCACATTTTTTCATATCAAGATCTTAAAAGCCTAACCCTGGCAAAGTAGCTTCCACCGACAACTTCTGCTTTTGCCCCTTGCACAACTTGAAATCATTCTCAGCCATTCGATAAATCCCTCCCAAAGGTCCAACTTCACAACACAACAACAAAATAGATCTTTTACTGAGGACTTGAGGAAAACCAGGGAATCACTCTCCAGGGTAGAACTCCTACTGCAATCATCATTAAACATTTTGATTCTTTCCTAAAGGGTTTCTCCTGCTTCTAGCTGATTCTTCTATTTCCCTTCCCTTTCCTCACATATCTCTACAAATCCCTTCTAATGGAGCAACTGAGCTCTAGCCCTCGCCTGCAGCAGCCCCATTCCCAGCGACGAGGAAGCCCAGTAGTTAGCTAAACGGTACCAAGCCTGTCTTGGGAGACTCAGTTCCTGCCGCTGCAAAGCCTTCCCCGGTTTACCCTTAAGTCTACCGTTGCTGCATCAACAGCCACCTTACGCGTCTCATCCCCTCTACACCCCTCCCTCTTTATGTTTTACTCAAGGGGTAGGGAGGGAGTTCAAGGAAGTGATTCTGGACAAGAAATTGATATAGCATCCCTTCACCCACCATACCCCATCCCTGCAGGTGCGCGCACACACGCACACACTTTCATTCCAGAAATATCTAGCTTTCAGAGAAATATTAAGGAGTTTCTCCACCCAACCATTTTTTTAAGTTACCTGATCACAAGTCAACTAGATTTTAATGTCAGAAACTACAGAATAAAGCAAAACAAAACAAAACAAAAATGCCCTACATACCAGAAATTGAAAGATTCTTTCTTAAACAGCTCTTGGAACAAAGAGGAAGTCAAATCAGACACTAAAGAATGCTGATAATAAAACACTACATAGCAGAATCTATGGAATAGCATTAAAGCCATGCTGAAAGGAAATTTTATATCTTCAGTGTTAAAAGAAAAACTTTAGACAAAATTAATTTAACGGAGTTTATTTGAACATTAAATGAGTCATGAATCAAGCAGCACTCAAAACTAGAGGAGGTTCAGAGAGCTCCACTGCAGCAGTGGAAGCAGCAAGCTTTTATAGGCTGAATGCAGGAGCTAAGTAAGGACTTGATCAGCTCCAGCGGGGCATTTGCCTTCTGATCCAGTGGAAAGTCCCTAGTTAGAGGTTAGTTGGCGGTTTCCGATTGGTTAAGCTTAAGTTTCGTTTTACTGTTTACCTTGAATTGGGTTTTGGTTTGTTTATGTAGGAACCCAAAGTGCTGGAGCCATCTCTGCCTCATGGTCTCCCAAATAATTGTTTTAAAAATATTAATAAATAAGAAAGAAGTAAATACTTAATTCTAAAATTTAGAAAACGAACTATAAAATACACCCAAGGAAAAAGTAAATAAAAATAAAAGCATAACTTAATTATGAAACCAAAAATATTATAAAACCAATAAATAAATCCAAGAACAAGGAGCCCAATGAAAGAAATAGACCATTAGCTAATCTTATTAAGAACAAAATTAAGTAAGCACAAATATATTCAAAAGAACAAATGAATGGGAAATAATCACAACAGCAAAGGAAATATAACAGATAATAAACTCAACTCTAGGCAAGTAAAAATGAAAATCTGAATGAAATGTGTGATTTTCCAGAACTAACTCCAAAAGAAAGGGAAAAAAATCAAATAGACCAACTTCCATAAAAGAAATAGGGATACATGTGAAAGAGCTACTCCCTAAAAACATCCTTTTATTTTTATGGAAATGTCTTTCTCTATTCAGATGAATTTAAATAGTATTGGAGTTACCTGTTCCACAACAGTTCAGTCAAATTCAACTATGAAACTTAATATGGACCTGATTTTTTTTTTAGGTAGTAATATTATGATAACAATGGCATCACAAATCAGTGTGAGAAAAAAATGGTAATGTTTTGAATAATGATGTGGGGACAACTGGATGATCACTTGGGAAAAAATTACAACCAATGCCTTATTTGTCACATTAAAAATATGTATAAGAGGAATCAAAGATTTAACTGTTTAAAAGAAGCAAAAATAATAAAATATAGAAGAAAGTTTTTATAATCTCAGCACATAAAATGTTTCCCTAAGTATAACACAAAACACAGAAACTATTTTTAAAAATTGCAAAAGTAGAATACATAAGAGTAAAAATTTTCATATAAAAATATAACCATAAATTAGATAAATAGAGAAATTATTAACTGGATAAAAATATTGGTAAAACATATAACAGAGGGGTAATTTCCTTAATACTCAAATAGTTCCTGAAGATCAATTTTTAAAAATTCAACCACCCATTAGAAAAGCAAGCAAAGACAGTGCCAAAAAACCAAATACAAGTGGCTTTTAGAACACATAAAGAGATGCTCAGTATCATTCACAATAATAAAAAAAAACCTGAAAATTTGAACCACCATATGCCATGCTTCACCTATAAAATTGGCTTGGTGGCACATATGTTGTGGGTGTGTGAGGAAATAACGACTGTCTCGTATTCCTGAGTGGGGCATAAATTAGTGCAAACTCTTTGGATGGCAATTCATCAGTAACAATAAAACTTGAAATGAATGTCTTTTAACCCATTAAGTCCACATTTAAATATTTAAACATGTGAAATTGATATTAAAAAATGATTTTGGCCGGGCGCGGTGGCTCACGCCTGTAATCCTAGCACTGTGGGAGGCCGAGGCAGGTGGATCGCTCGAGGTCAGGAGTTCGAAACCAGCCTGAGCAAGAGTGAGACCCCGTCTCTACTATAAATAGAACGAAAGAAATTAATTGGCCAACTAAAGATATATATAGAAAAAATTAGCCGGGCATGGTGGAACATGCCTGTAGTCCCAGCTACTCAGGAGGCTGAGACAGAAGGATTGCTTGAGCCCAGGAGTTTGAGGTTGCTGTGAGCTAAGCTGACGCCATGGCACTCACTCTAGCCCGGGCAACAGAGTGAGACTCTGTCTCAAAAAAAAAAAAATGATTTTACTAGGAAAATACTGGGAATAACCTAAATATCTGTCATTAGGGGACTAGTTAAATAGAACACGGAACATCCTGCTATGGAATACCATGTAACCAGAGAACGAGGCAGCTCTACCTGTCAGATGTGGAATAAACCCTAAAGTATGCTGTTAAGTGAAAAAAGTAAGGAGGAGTAGGCTGTGTTTTAAACCCACAAATTTGAAACTAACGTACTGAATAAGCATGACTCATGAAGTGAAATCACAAAGCAACCTTGTTTTCTGTCCCACTGACCCATTAAAATGTACTCAGTGGGGAAGTTCTCCTGATCTTGGATGAAAATTCAGAAAGTTCCATGACTTTTCTCATCACTTGAGAAATATACAGTTTTGCAGCACTTTAGATCACCAACTTAATCTTAAGAAATTTAAATGCCTGCTCCCATGTCATAGTCAAAGGCACCAACTCAAAGTTATGGTTACACTCCCTTCTCCAAGGAAGGCTAGCTGTGTCTAGCTCAGCTCCTTTGGTACTTGTCTCTGACCATTCCAGGGTGAGATGACAAGAGGTAAGGGAGCATAAAGTAAGAACTTGACCCCAATGTCTTTATACTTTGTAGATTACACAGGAACTTGTCCTGGGTTTCTTGGAACTTTCCTGGTTTTAAAATTGAAAGTACCACGCCTCTGAAATCCCCTAAGTCCCGGGCAATGTGGGATGGCTAGTTATCCTGCTCAAGGGACACAGTTGTTGCTTTTTGGAGGCATCTATCTTAACAACGGAGATATCTCACGTGCATTCCCTTCGTGCATACAATACACTCACTCAGAAGCATTGTTTACTCTTCCCTCTTGGAAACTTGCAGTTCCCCTCCAGTTTCTAACTGCTGTGGTCTCTGGCCCATCCACATAGACTACTGTGTGTGTGCAGGATAGGGTTAGAATGTGTGTCCTCTCCAAAACCCGTGTTGAAACTCCATCTCCATTGTGATAGTTTTAAGAGGTTGGGCCTTTTGTGAAGTGATTAAGTCATGAGGCCTCCACCTTAATGAATGAATCAATTCCCTAATAAAAGAGGCTTCAGAAGGAGTTTTCTCTCTGACTCTACCTCCTTCCTTCATATGAGAGCACAGCAACAAGGTGCCATATCAGAAGCCAAGAGACCAGGCGTTCAGCCATACACCAAACCTGCCAGAACCTTGATCTTGGACTTCCAGCCTCCAGAACTGTGAGAAATAAATAAATATCCATTTTTTGTAAATTCACAAGTATTTTGTTATAGCACAAATGGACTAAAACAATGACCTTACAAAACTTCTCTCTCTCTCTCTGTCTCTCTCCTGCATGGCCCACATCTGGTGCATGAGAATTGCTGACACATCTTTTTCCTCGACAAACTCTAAGCTTACAGACCCAACCCCTGTGGCCCACTCTCCTACAGCTCCACCATCAGTAGCCAGCCCACCTGTTGCCTCTGGCTCTCAAGTGAGAGTGAAACACTGTTCTTGCTGTGTGTCACTCAGCAGGGCCACATGTCTAGATCTTGAAGTATTCCTCTAGAACTTGAAGTTCCTCTCTCTGGACCCAAGGTTGGTGCGATAGGAAACATAAAGCACAGCTTTCTTCAAAGAAACCATCTTCCCAGTCATAGATCTATTTCACTTTCCTTTTTTGCCAACAGCCACCATTTTGTATCCTAAGTGTAGCTAAGAAGTTTAAGGGTCATGAAACCAACTTCTGGATATTTCCACTGAAGATTTATATTTTGAGATGGCACTCACATTGGTATCTGAAAATCTAGTATCTATCACTGTAAGGTCTTATTTGAAACTGCCATTTGATACCTTATTTCTATGTTTATATACACATAGAATAGTCTGGAAGGATATACAAAAAATACTAACTGGCTCCAGGGTGGGGTAGTAACTGGCAGAAAAAGTAAGGGAAGGAAACTAACTTTTTCCTTTTTACATTCTTGTACCATTTGAATTTGTACACTGTGCATATATTACCTATGAAAACACTTAAATCAATTAATGTTTCTAAAAAGGAATGGTAAAATGCCCATGATTAAACTTAAGATAAATGTAGGTTTTATATAAATACAATTGCCAAATGTTGCTAATAATACCTACTAAATTAATAATAATTAATAGATGTAGTTCTATGCAGGAATAGACAGATAAAGCAATAAAACAGAAGAAAAAGTATGGAGACAAGCTTCAAGCTATATATCAGCTTAATGTATGATAAAGGGGCACTTCAAACCAACTGGGATAAATGGATTATTTGTTAAGTGGTGTCTGAGCAACAGGCCAGCCATTTGGAGGAACATAAAATATGATCCCTTGTTCACTCCTAAATCAAACCAATTTCAAATAGATTAAAAATTTTAATGAAAGAAACAAAAGCATAATAGTAGAAAACAAAAATACAACTGAATAATATTATAATCAGAACATAGAGAAGGACAAATATGACACAAATAGAGAAGCTATAAAGAAGTTGGATAATTACATGAAAATTAAAACATTTAAAATTTCCCAAAATATAATTAACAAAAACAGAAATCACCTACAAAGAGAGAAAAAGAGAGAGAAACAATCTACAAGGCGATGTACCATAATGTTAACAATAGTTTATATTTTTGCAGTACCACAAGGGTGATTTTAATTTTCTTTTTTTTTCTTATTTCTGAGTTTTTTCCCTTGAAATTAATATGCATTACTTAGCAATAAATTTAAATTACAATAAAAATAATGGGTGTTATGTGTGACAGTCAAAAGGCTCACTAGAGAAACAGCATTTTCCAGTAAAACATAAAGATTAAATACCTTTGTTCAGGTAAAGGAAATGTTTTTATAGTGGCTTGTTTGTCCCAGAGGTCCTATTCCTAGAGGTGCTATTTCTCAACATTGAGAAAGTACTGAAACTTAAATCCTTCTGGGCACAAACTTACTTTGGAGCTGATGTTAGTAGAACGTCGTCCGCAATGACATTTGAGACAGGTTCTGTTGATGAACCTGAAATTGGAAGCCTTAGTATAAGCAGTTCCCAACAGAATGCTATCGTGAGGGGTGTACATGCTCTAATTGATTTATTCTTTCACACCCAGGTTAAATTTTTCTAATTCCGGCTTTACAGAAGAGGGCAGGGCAGATATTTTTAGCCAGAAAGTTCAGCGAAAGAGAAATGATGATTGCTCTACTTTAAAAAGTCAGTGTTTTCAGTGTTCGGAAGTTCTAACAAATTCTATAATCCACAAAAGAAAAGTAAACTATGTCATACAGTACTAACAAGGGCCACAAAACAGATACAAGACGCTATTAAACAGATATTAAGACGCTACATTAATGGTAGTGGTAGTGATGTTTATTGAGTGCCTACCACGTGCCAGCCAAAGATAATTCCATAAAATTAGATTTTTTGACACTTCTATAGCCTATCATGTTATCCAAAAAATTATTGCTGTTGGGTACAAATATAAATAATTAAGGTCCTAATACCCATTATAATTTCCCTAAGGAATTTGGGGGAATATAAGTGAAGTTTGTTGGGACTATTTAGTTTTCCATAATGAAAACAAAGCAGGAGTCAAATACTTAGATTCCCACAAGGGGCTGGGAGATGATGATGAAGGTGGTGGTGGTGGTGGTAGCTAGTACTTAGTGAGCCTTTATTATATGTTTTATATGTATGAGTTAATTTAATCTACCCAAAAATTCTATGAGGAGTTACAAGTATTATCTCTGTTTTAAGAAATTGGAACTGAAGCATAAAGAAATTTAAAAACTTATCCAAGATCACAGAGCTAGTGAGTGATGATGCTGATAACTGAATCCAGACAGTCTGACTCCAGAATTCTTATACAATACACTGTGCCTTGGAGTCTGCCCCGCCCCCAGCTCAGATCCCAGTGGGCTGAGGTGGGGAGATCAGGTTATCAGATTTTTAGATATAGGTCTGTGTCCGTTTACTAGCATATCAAAATGAATAATTAAAACGATTTGGACAAATCGGCTCCACACTCTAACATGGAATTAAACAAAAATGGGGGTACCTAAGTTGCTGAGATAATTGCCTTAGAGTTTTATTATCATCACCTAGAGGACACTGTGTACCCACTTCCTCTGTGATTATAGAGGGCGAGATTTTCACTTTGTGTCATTGCTGTTACCCTGGGAAAGCTAGTTTGCCTCTTAAGCAAACTAGTGATGTAGTGACTGAAATGACAGCATGGTAGAAATATAGAATATACACACCAGTAGACATAGTAGAAATAGGAATTTCCACTACACACACCACGTGATGTCACCTAAAGCACAGTTCAGTCCATGTAATGTAGTGACGAAGGGCATGGACTTTGCAAGGTGGGTAGAACTGGCTTCAAATGCTGGCCCCCAGCTCTAAGACCTTGGGAAAGTAACTTAACCTCCCTAAGCCTCAGTTTTCTCATCTTCAGGGTGGGGATAACACATACCTGCTTTACAACATTGCCACATGAGAGGCCACGTCTGGTACAGTGACTGGAATAAGTAAGAACCATAATTGTTAGCTGTTATTCTTTTCATTGTCATCTTCTTCAATACCTGCATCATAAGTAGCCAACACCTGCTCTGTTGTCACCATTCTTCAGCATTGAAATTGATTTCCAATGTGATGATTATCATGGCTTTTCATTATTAACCTGTGTTTTTCCTCCATATCCATGGGTGATTAGTTCTAGACCCCTCTTTGATACCAAAATCTGCAGATCCTCAAGCCCTGACATATAATGGCAAAGTATTTGCGTATAAACTATGTATATCTTTCTTTCACTTCAAATCATCTCTAGATTTCTTATAATACCTAATACAATGTAAATACTATGTAAATAGATGTTATACTATATTGCTTTTTTGTTTGTATTTTTAAATTATCGTATTGTTATTTTCCATTGTTTTGTGTTTTTTCCCCAAATAATTGGACCTGCAGTTGGTAGCATCTGCAGATGCAGAATCCATAGATATGGAGGGTCAACTACACAGATTGTAAGATGTTTAGATGAAAAATTCGATGTTCCATCAGGCTATTGCGTTTTTCATCTAAAGCACCTTGTAAATTTGAACCAAGCAAGGAAGGAAAGACAAGACAACATGATAATGAGGAAAGCCCATCCCACAGAGCGTCCTTGTGGCCCAAGCTCTTGCAATGAATGCAAAGCACATAAGACGGAATGTCCCCTTATGTCACAGCAAAAAACTGTAACATAAATATTTTTGTCAGTTGGCTTTATTCTACAGATGTTTTTGAGGATTTGTTGTTGAAACAGCCAATCCAATCCTGAATAAAAAAAACTTTTGGCAGAACTCAAAGTGTCAACTAATTAGATCCAAATTGCAGCTGAACATTTTGAAATGTATGCATCGCCCACGTGAATACTGAGTGAATTTATTATAAAT
The DNA here is from genome assembly GCA_963574885.1 of Lepilemur ruficaudatus. NCBI lineage: Eukaryota > Metazoa > Chordata > Mammalia > Primates > Lepilemuridae > Lepilemur > Lepilemur ruficaudatus. The sequence continues at coordinate 58,183 of CAUYRT010037508.1, forward strand.
GGAATTTCAGTTGCCGTGAAAGAAGGACACGCAATGGCATGGAAGTAAACTAATTTGTGAGCACTTGTTAAACACCTTATCAAGCGCTCCCCCCTCAAGGGAGAATATACCATGCATTAACTGATGGGTATTCCAATGTTATGCTCAGGAAAAGCATTCTGCTTGGGAGTCAGAAAACCACTAAAGGTTTTGTGCATAACAAACTGAACTCTAATCCCATCTCTGCTATTAACTTTGTGAAGCTTAAAAAGTTTCTTTTCCTCTTTGTGTAAACTTATGTAAATTAGCACCTTGTACCCCAGGCTCTGACTTAAGGCAACATCTTAAGGTTCTCCAATCATTCACATAATACAAGACTTAAAGCATTAGCAAGATGTCATGTTTTTAAAAAATGGGCCCCCCTGTGGGCCTAATTCTCTCTGCAAACTTTTTTTTTTCCTTAAGAGGCAGGGTCTTCCTTTGTTGCTGAGGCTGGACTCAAACTTCCAGGCTCAAGCAATCCTCCTGCCTCAGCCTCCCACACAGCTGTCTCTGCCAACTTTTTAAAAACTGGATTTGAATGACTTGAGGTGATCCCACTCATTCTCATTCATGGGAGCCACAGTTCCCTATGGGCTCATTGGGCATGTCACACATTCATGCTACCTGCCTACTCCGAAGATAGTAAGTGTTAAACAGGGCTTTGATTTAACTTTTTGGGATCTCAGTTTCTGCCTTTGGATGAGATGAACTTTCAGTGAGCTAGTTGCTAAAGTATATCCTGGTATGTATTTTAGATGACAGAATTCTAAACTGGTGGTTGATAAAAATAAAACAATTTAAGCAATCAAGCAGAAAAGTCTGTCTGCTCATTATGCAAGGAAGAACTTTAGTTTTTAGAACCACCCAGCAATGAATCTGCCTGTCATGTTAGGTAGTGAGTACCTGTCATTAGACTCTGTCACCCCAAGGCCATTAAACTATCTGGTGTATTAGCTTCCTAGGGCTGCTATAACAAAGTACCACAAACTGGGTGGCTTAAAACAACAGAAATGTACTGTTTCAGAGCTCTAGAAGTCCAAAATCAAGAATTCTCCCTTGCCTCCACCTACTGCTGGTGGCTCTTGGAAATCCTTGCATTCCTCAGCTGGCAGCAGAGATTTCACTCCAGTCTCTGCTTCTGTCTTCACGTGGCCTTCTTCCCTTGGATTGTGTCTCCAAATCTCTCTGTCCTTAGAAATATACCAGTGAGTGGGGTTATGACCCACCCTAATGCAGTATGACTTAACTTAACTTGATTACATCCGCAAAGACCCAATTTCTAAATAAGGTCACATCCCTAGGTATCAAGTGTTAGGACTTCAATGTAGTGGGCATGGGGGTAGTAGGCGGATGACAAATTCAACGTACTCGATAGGTGTGGCGAGTTGACTGACATGATGACCCCACGTACTGTGCCATTCTAGGAGTCTTATAAATCCTCTCCACTAAAACAGTGTCATTAATTGTGCAACAAGTGTTAACTAGCTCCATTCTCTAAAACCATTCTGTTTTTTAAAAACATGACATCTTGCTAATGCTTTAAGTCTTGTATTATGTGAATGATTGGAGAACGTTAAGATACTGCCTTGAGTCAGAGCCTGGAGTACAAGGTGCTAATTAATGTGTCTTTTATTTCACATTCAGGCTCACTGGCCTCACATTTGCTATGTATTCAGAAATACGGTTACATGAACTATATGTTGAACATGAGCTAGCATGAACTTCTAAAAAATTGTTAGTTTTAACGATAAACCTGAGCTCAAAAATTAGCCCTATATTTTCCTTTAGAAAATTACAGATTGGTCTCACTGGTAAATCAGAGAGCAGCCCTCAGAGCTTAAAAATACTATCCTGCGCTGATCTGTATGTATCTTGATCTAAAATGTGGTTATTTGGATGCATACACTTAGGTGATTTGGCTTCACTGTGTTGTTTTGACAGGCAGCTTTTATATCTCTCTTCTGTAATTTACTCTAGGATTTCTCAAGCTGGGCATTGTTGAAGTTTTGTTCCAGAGAACTCTTCGGTGTGGAGGCTGCCCTGTGCATTGTAGGATGCTTGGTAGCATCCTTGGCCTCTCCTCACTAGAGACCAGCGGCACCTTTCCCCTGACCTCCACCCAATGTGACAACCAAAAACGTCTACAGGTATTACCGAGCTCCCTGGAAGGGAGAATGGGCAACATCATCCACAGTTGGAAACCAGGGCATAGTTTATAAAAATTAACTATTTTTTAAACAGTGAGAAAAGTAACATTATTACGTTGTTACAATTATCTTTAATGTCTGGCTTAATAGACGACAGCTGGATTCTCATATCTTCTAATGCTTTCATTCTGTTGATATATGTTGTTTTGGTAGAAGTATATGGAGAACATTCCACACAGATATATAGTTGGAAAATGGGGGAGTATTTTAATAGCTTTTTTAAATAGTTGTGCATATTTTTCTTTAATACCACCCCCAAACTCACCACATAGGAGTTTCTTAAATGTTCCTTTATCTAATTAGGATTCTTTTGCCTATCTTTCACTTTGAATGGATCTTTTACCCATGCATGGGTCATTTGAAAAATATTGGTTCACTGAGTTATGTTGTTCTTCCAAAATTTAACACATTTTATTATCTATTTTATTATTATTTTAATACCAAAATCCCACAAAATTGTTAGCCAGCCATGGTCATACTTGTAGCCCCAGCTACTGAGGAGGCTGAGGCAGGAGGATTGCTTGAGCCCAGGAGTTCAAGTCCAGCCTGGGCAACATATTGAGGCTCCATCTAAAAACAAATATCTATATATATACACACATATATATATTTAAATCACAATTGTTAACATAATCATTAATCTCTCAGCAAAGCCTTTAAGAATTAGGATGTTGTCAAGCTCACAGTGGTGGATATGAGTTTTCCAATATTCTAATTTTCACTTGAAAGCTTGAATTTTATCGTTGGCAACAAATACTGCCAGTTGTTTCCCTTGAAGTGATAGACTCACTCCATTAATTTTTGAGAAAGTGTCTGACAAATACTCAAGTATGAATAACTATAATTTGTCAGTCATTCTTTCAAGTAAAAAAAAAATGTGTTTTGTGAAAAATGACTCTTCAGCTTGTAACTCATACAATTAAACATACACTTTTCCTCAAGACAATCTTCATTCTTCAATATGCAGAAGTGTTTTTATGTGCGTTTCCCATTTTTTCATAAGATTATTTTTAAAATGTACATAATGGTTGAGAATTTAGCAAGATTAATTTTTTTTATATTTTATCAAAGACAGTCTTCTTTCTTTTCCTTTTTTTTTTTTTTTTTTTGAGACAGAGTCTCACTCTGCTGCCCAGGCTGGAGTGCAGTGGCATCATCATAGCTCACTGAAGCCTCAATCTTCTGGGCTCAAGCGATCCTCCCACCTCAGCCTCCATTCCAGGGTAGCTGGGACTATATATAGGTGGGTACCACCATCCCCCCTCCCTTGGCTGATTTTTTTATTTTTTGTAGAGATAGGGTCTCACTGTGTTGCCCAGGCTGGTCTTGAACTCTTGGACTCAAGTGATTGGGATTACAAATGTGAGCCACTGCGCCTGGCCCAAAGACATTCTTAAGTGAAACCAGCTTTTTTTATTTTATTTTTTTGCTATAAGTGCCTGGTGGTGAAAAATACAGTATCTGCTGGCATAGTCTCATGTTATTGTCTTAGTTTATGCTAAAGCACAAATACCGCTGGTGCAAATATCAACACAGTGGAAAGGGCAAATAATGTCTTAGTATAATACTATTATAAAAACAGTTTTGACCTTGGGTAGCCCCAGAGGCTCACAGACTACTCTTTGAGAACTGCTGGTCTAGGAAGATTGTTTCACTCAATACTTAATTTGACTAATATAGAAGTTATCTTCTGATGGGCTTGCACAATAGCAGATGCATTAAAATTTAGTGTATCCCTAGAACTGCACATGGCATTCCAGGAACATACCTTTCACTACCACCAGCAGTGCTGAAAGATATGGCTGTTCTCTTTGACAAGAGGCTTGGAGGTTACAAATGTGTCCAAAACATTTTAGTTTCTTGTGATGGAATTGACATTTGTGAACTTCCCTATTTCTTTTTTTGAAACTATTTCCACATTTATCCTAGACCCTCTTGGAGTAATGAGTTTCAAAACTTTATATGTAAGCACTACTTTCTAGGATTTACACCAAACTGGATTTTTTTTCCTCAAAGAGGAGGTTCCACTTTCAAGGAATTTGGTAAAGAAGCGTGTATTCACTTAATTTCCACAATGCCTTGTTCGAATTAAGCACTTAATAAATATGTGTGGGCTATAAAATTTAATTGATTTATGCCTTTCATAATCTTGATAGCTTTATGATCTGATGATATGACTTTCAACCTTCATCCATCTAGACTGGAGAGGGTTATTGTTTAGACTCCCGAAACATGTGAAGGTGAAAGTAAGGCTCTCTTTATTGAAAACAGAGTGGTAAGGACAATGTCACACTCGGAAGAGCAAACCTGCCCCTCCCCCAAGGCCTCTCCAAGACCCTGGCTGACAGTCTCTGGCACACACCTCCCACCAGGCAACTGAATGAGTCTATCTGAGAAAGCTGATAAGCCAAAGAGATAAGACTTAAAGATAACTGGCATTTGGGGTTCCCCAAAGAACCAGATGGGCCTTGTGTACAGAAAAGCCTACCACATGACAAGCCCCGCCCTGAGCACGCAGGGGGAAAAAGGAAGATGATATCCCACAGAAATGATGAGAATTTCTAGGATGGTATTGAATGAGGCCCCTAGGATAACAACTCTTTATTAAGCCAGATGGAACAAGAAGTTGGAAAACTCAAAGAGAAATGTCTCCAAGGGGGAAAAAAAATGGAACATAGAAATTTTCAATTGAGTTTGACTGTATCGAGGGGCATTTTAGAGACCTGAATGCAGAGTCTGGGGATGACAGATTGACAGGTAAATAGAAAACTGAAAATATAAAAGAAGCAATCAAACTCCTGTATAATTTAAAAGTTCTACAAGAAAAGCAATGTGTTCACAGTGTGCCACATGGCTCAGCTGAGGACAATAGTCACGTTATCATAATGATGCAAAAACTGTACCATGATTTAGCCAAAAATTGTGAAAGATTTATGTTGGGAGGATAAAGATGGGGAAGTATTTGTGTGCTGGAAAGTCTAGGGGTGGTAGTTAGAAAAAAGCCAAATCCTAATCTAATACAGAAAATCATGTCTAAAGCAAGAAGTGGCAATATAGACATGTTTCTCCTAAAAATGAAATTTAAAATCAGAAGAGCCTAAAAAGTTAAAAGTAGTTTTTCTAGGTAGTAGAACTAAGGAATGGGCAGGGTTACACAAGATTAACTGCTGTTTTTCTTGTAAACCTTTAGAGTAATCAACTTAAAAGTTCATACATACCATGCAGGGACAAGATGCAGCCATATCCCTGACTTTCCCTGACCTCCCATAAGAATATATCTGTCGTGTCCTTTATGGTTTTATCATATCTAGATGTATCTCTGAACAATGTCTTAACTTGTTTTTCCTTGAACTTTATATACATAAAATCCTACTTTATATATTCTTCTCCTATTTTTTCTTTTGTCCGAACATTGTTTTTGAGAATGTCGATGCATGTAGCTGTAGCTCATTCTTTGTCATAACTGTGTAAGATCCATAACTGTAGCCTCAAAATTCTGTCTTTATATAGTTAATTGAATTAAGAATTTAATCTAACTTCCTTTCCAACTTGATCTGCCTGATACATCCCATATGAACAATTCTCTCTGGCCAGGCTGGTCTACCTACGGCTTGATTATGTCATTTGGCCAAAGTTAAAATATCTTTCTCCCCTGCTCCCACGGAGCCTTTGCCTATCAGACTTCTGGTGCCAGCTCAAATCTCAGTTCCTTGTGGAACCTACTCTTGACCTCCTCATTTGAAGTGATTTCTCCTTCCCATACGCTATCTGGTTTCATTATCTTTTAACGTTTTTTTATTGAGAAATATACCTTAGATACAGAAAGCACGCATCATTCATCTGTACAACTTAGAATAAAATAATCATCCAATAACTCACCTCTCAGTTTAAGAAATAGAAATTTGTCTCCCTGATTGCATCTTCCTACCCCCACTCTTCAGAAGAAACTGCCATCCTAATATTGAGTTATTCATTTTCTTGCTTTCCTTTATGGTTTTATCATATCTAGATGTATCTCTGAACAATGTCTTAACTTGTTTTGCCTTGAGCTTTATATACATAAAATCCTACTTTACATATTTTTCTCCTATTTTTTTCTTTTGTCCAAACATTGTTTTTGAGAATGTTGATGCATGTAGCGGTAGCTCATTCTTTGCCATCACTGTGTAAGATCCATAACTCGTAGAATATACCATGAGTTTATAGTTTATAGTATATTTATAGTTTCTGTTGATTGCGATGATGAGTTGTTGGTGGTACTTCTCCATAATGACAAATGCTACCTTCTTATATTAATATATGTCTTGGTGCCTATGTGCAAGACTTCTCCAGACCACTGGTTCTCACAGTGTGGTGAGACCGGTCGCATCAGCACCACGAGACCTTTCTAGAAATGCACATTCTCGTGTCCCACTCCAGACTCACAGAATCAGAAACCCTACGGGTGGGACCCGCAATCTGTGTTTTCACAAGCCTTCAGGGTGATTCTGATGCACCCTTAAGTTTGAGAAGTTGATGATGGATTTGTCAGTTTCTCCTCGTAGCTATGTACATATTTATCTTCTGTATTCTGAAGCCATATGGGCTATGTAAGTTAGCTATGTAAGTTATGGGCTATATAAGTTAGAATTGCTCTATCTCCCTAGTGAAGTGTAGCTTTTATAAAAATGCAGTGACTCACTTTATTTCTGGTAATGCTTTCAGCCTTAAAGTCTCTTTTGTCTGATATTAAAACAGCCTTGCTAACTTTCTTTTGCTGTCTGCTTATCTAGTTTTCCATCTTTTGACTTTTAATCTTTCTCTGTACTTAAGTTTTGCTTGAATGTGGCTTTTATAAAGTAGCATATTATCTTTTTTTAAAAAAATTCAATCTGATAGTCTCATAATTGAGGAGGTTATCCCACCTACATTGATTATTGGTCTATTTTAATTCCTTTCTACCATCTTACTTTCACATTCCATTTGCTCTAATTTTTCCATTTTGTTTTGGTTTTGCCGTTTTTGCCTCTTTGGGTTGTTTGAGGGTTTTTTTTTTCTCATTCCATTTTATCCTCTGCTTGTTTTGTAATTTAAGTATTTATCCTGAAAAATTTAACATACATATTTAATTTTAAAAAGTCTAAGTTTAATCAACATTTCGACTCTGAATAGTATAAGAAACTTACGATGTTTTAATATTAAATGATACTCCTCCTGACGTGATTTCTTAATTAAGGATTTTTTCAATTTATTTTCAATCCCATAAATTAAGCATTATTGTTTTATTCCATTGTTCATATATAGATACCAATGTAGTACTATTTTTGCTGCTTATTGTTTTTCCTTGAAATTTAGGTGTTCTGAGATGCTTTTCTTTCTTTACAAGATCTGTCATGCAGTAGTTCTTTCAGTGAATATCTGGTAGGGGCAAACTTTCTCAGTTTTTGTACAAAAAGTTTTTTATTTCATCCTATTTTTAAATGATAGTTTTACTGGATAAATAATTATATGACAGTTATCTTCAGCAATTTAAAAATACTATTCCACTGTCTTCTCATTTCCGTGTTGCTGTTGAGAAGTCAACTGTCAAATTAATTGTTCTTCTTTGGTAGTAAACCTGTCTTTCTCTCTGATGTTATTATTATTTTTTCTTTTTTGTTTTACTTCCATAGTTTCTCTATAAGTGTCTAAGTGTAAATTTATATTTAACTTGTCAGGGGTTTATTGGGATACCTGAGTCTAAGAATTAGACTTTTAATAGAGATAAAAATTTAGTTCTATAATTTTTATATAACTTAAAATCTGTTAAATTTTTAATTGTTTTCATTTCAAATATAGTCTCTCCTTCATTCTCCCTATTATCTTTTCTAGCAATCTGAGTACATTAGGTCATCTCACACCATCCTCAATATCTCTTGACCATGCTTACATTTTCATTCCTTTTCAAGTCTTTTAATTTTTCTTTAACTATATCTTTTTCTGATAATTCCAATATCTCCCTTCTTTGTGGGTCTGTTTCTGTAGTTTGTCATTTGGCTGATTCTTCTTCATGGTGGCTTTTTTCTCCATGGCATTGTGTGTATGTCTGGAGAGAGAGGATGCTGATGCCAGATGTTCCATGGAACTTGACATGTAGAAATTCATTCGTGGTCTTGGGTTAAGGAGGATTTGTGTTTGCTTCTGCCAGGCATCTGGGGGCAATACCAATTTGGGATATTTTTAAATACTATAGAGATATTGGCAATTATGGTCCCAAACCCATGTGGTTAGAAATTCTCAGAGAAAACATTTTAAAATATTTTTTCCATCCTTATCTTTTATTCGTATTTCACTACATCAGTTGAGAGTATATTTTACTGTAAGCCATCTCATAGCCTCTTTGAGAACACTTTAAATTGTAACTACAAAATAAAAGGAATAAATTGAAGGACATCTAAAGGTTGGTTGATTATAACACCGGATTATTTTTAAATGAAACTTTGCTAGGATCTCTGGGAACAGGATTCAATGTGGTTTGCCTTAAGAGTAAGTTTCAGGGCATTGCCTGAGGCAATGACAGCAGAATGAATTGATTTTAAAGAGCGCTTAGGCAGGCTCAAAGTCTGAGTGAGGAAAACATGGAAGTTCCAACTCAACATTAAATATTTACATGGCAGTTAAAATTTAAAGACTCAGAAACTCAGACCTGAGTTTGCTTGCTAATGTGTATGGGCGGGTTGGAGTCGTGTGGCCTCTGTGTAAAGGAGAGCAATGAGGCTCCCAAACATGCTGTGAATAATCTAAGTGCATAACAGTGTGTATAGCATGCTGCTTTCTGCGTCAGAGAAGGAGGGGAAAGACATGCATTTGCTTGTATGTATATAAATTATATATGGAAGGAAACCTAGGAAACTGAAATTATTGATTGCCTCTGGGGATAAAAACTAGATGGTAGGGACAGAGGAGATAGAGACTTTGCCCTGTGTACCATTTGGAAACTCTTCAGTTTTGAGCCATGAATATATGTTATCTATTCAAATGCATGCATATACAGATGCGTAGATTGATAGATCTACAGATTGATGAAAAGAAAAGCCAATGAGTAAATGAATGAGTGAGGGAATGAACACATACCCTGACTGGATGCACCACTTACTAGCTGTCACCTACTGCTCTGTCCCTTCATTTCCTTATCTGGACATTGGGGATGATGGCACCTACCTCACAAGGTTGATGGGAGAATTGAATGATTCAGGACAAGTAATTAGAGCAAAATTTAACACATGGTAAGTATAAGAAAGTGTTAGCTATTATAATATTTATTACTATTAAGCCTTGTGGCCTTGGGAGCTTACTTCCTAACTAAACATGGCCTTTGTATTCACTATGACTGGACTGTAACCCAGATTCTCCTGCTTATCTTCTGTGAGATATTGTGCAGGATTTTAAACTTCTCTTGCCCCCAGTTTTTGTATTTGTAAAATGTAAAGAATAATAATATAACCGACAGCAATAATAATTAACTCAGAACACTGACTCACTGATGGATATTTGTGGCTATTAAGAAATCACTCTTAATTTTTTTAGGTGTGATAATGGTATTGTTTATTTTTAATGTGTCCTTATATTTTATAAAGGCATACTAAAATATGCATGGATAAAAATAACCTGAGATTTGCTTCAAAATCACAGAGGGAGGCATGGGTGGGGGTATGAATGGAGCAGGAGTGGCCGTGAATTGATGACTGTCAAACTTGAGTGATGGGTGCGTGGAGCTCAACATTCAATCTTCCGCCTTTTGTATATGCTTGAATTGTTCCCTAGTTAAAGAGTGATTTGTAGAGACTATGGCTAAGTGAGAAAACACATCAGATAGCAGCAGGCATGCAGTAATGACTCAACACATGGCTGCTGGTAGCCGGTTGTAGAACCAGCGGTCTTAGCAGTAGTTGTAGTGTCGTGATTATTGGTGAGGAACAAAAGCTGGTAGGCAAGACAATGGATTAACTGATACATGTGAGGAAAATCATCACTTTTTAAAATTTAAGTTCTCCTGATGAAGATCCCAACTTTCTGATATTTGGAGAAACATCAGCTCCCACAGGTTACAGCAGTCTGCCGAGCTCTGACAGAGCATTCACGGCACTCAGCCAAAAACTGGGCCCGGAAAAATGGTAGAATTCTCTCTCTATTGTTTAAATGTTAGCAGCCATTCTGTCTTCATTTAGAGCTTCAATTACACGGTACCAAACAGGGTGGGTATTTTCTTTTATTTCTGCAAATGTATCTTTATGACCAAATACCCCATTTTCAGCCATTTAACCTTGCAAAACTGAAAGTGCATTTCAGTTATGGATGTGTGGCCAGTTTTAACTTGAACAGTCATTAGCACTGGAGGAGCGGTGATTTGGAAATACTGCCTTAAGAAAAGTTTCCCCCTTAACTTATTTTTTTACCCTTCCCACCTCTGTCTCCATGGAAATGGGGTCAGAGGCCACAGGGAGATCACAGGGAGACAGCAGCTGAGAATGAGAATTCTCACTTAGAGATCTCAGCTGAAAGCTATAAACTCCCTTACAAAGACCAGCTGAGTCTCTCGGCCTCCATGGTCTCAGGGTTTTTTTACACTGATAAATAGGTGGCTTTTTTGTGCCTTTTTCTTTTGGTGTACAGGTGGAGGAAGAAGAGGTGCTGTTTTAAGCAAAAAACATTTTTTGCATTTATACTTGAAGTTCTGTGCAATAAAGCAAGTATGGAGATATTCCCTAAGCATTTATTTTCAACTTAATATTTTTAAATGATAGTGTACATGTGGAATTAAGCAATTATCACTTGTTTGATCTCTGTCCTTTCAAGCTTATGACAGTGCCAGAAAATTGAAAGAAAAAATACATGCAAACTTATTCATTGCATGCTGTTATAAAGGATTCTAGTTGAATGTCACCATAGCACAATTCAAAATCACTTGGTTAAAAGGAAAAAAAAATCTCAAGATGTGGGCAGTTGGTATAGTTCCACAAAATGTTTTACGAATTTCCTATCAGTTCCTTCTTTTTGTTGAACTGTTAACACTATTTTGTATTTTTACACTTTATTCAGTTTACTTTCTCTCAAGTCACTTGAAAATATCTGAGAAGGGTGACTACTCCGATACGCCGAATACTTTGTTATTTTTAAATATTATACATTATTATTTTATTTATTAGAAGCCAAATACTTATTGAAACAAAATGAAATGTAAATCCAGGTGTGAAAAAGCCCTAGCATGTCCTTAGTAAATTTGAAGCTATAGGAGCCTGTGTTTCAAACTATTTTTTTAACATTCTTTTTTTCTTCATGCCACACATCTTTATAGTTCAAAGTTTATAGACTCAATAAGACTCAACATTATTTCCAAGCACTTTTGCAAATTGCATTATTCCTACATCAAATATTCAGTTATTACTTTTAATCATCAATCATATAACTGTTCTGAATTTTCCAGAATTTAGTTCCAGCAAGTGTCAGAACCGCAGCACCTCTCCCAGGGGCTTTAACATTCTCTCTTACTCTCTTTCTCTTATTCTTTTTTTTTTTTCTCTCTCTCTCTCATTCTCTCTCCTCCTCTCTCCCTCCTTCCCTTTTAATTTTGTGGCCAGCAGTCTAAAGATGTTGCCTTTATTCTGCAGTGTGCCTTTGTCTTTCTGCCCTTTCGCATGTCTGTGCAGAGCCCTCTCTCTGTTCCGGGTTGAGCCCTCATTCCACTTTCCTCTGCTCTCAGAAGTGAAACAGAACATCGTGTTCCGAAGCTGCCCAGCACACATGCTTCGTGATGCTGCCAAGTCTGCAGCTGACCAATTGGCCTACTTTAGAGGACTTGCATTTATAAAATTTACAAGCCTTTATTTCTACCATCCCATTACACCCCTCCAGCCGAAAAGGAGTGTGCCAAATGTACTGATAAATCAAGAGTCCTTTGGTGTTGTTGCAACAAACTGGGCAGTCATTTCTTTGCCCTTCATTGGCTCTCAGCCTTGTCATTCCCTCCTGAATAGATGGAAAATCTCGGTCTCCGTGCTGGACAAAGACAGTTGAAAGTGGCTGACTCTGTATTAATAAATAATTCCAAAAGAAATATACTAATGAAATGATATGCTCTGCAATTTTTGGAGCTCTGCGTTTCTAAAGTAATTCCCTTCCAAAAACGGTTCCAGGCAAGTCTGTCATCTGCCAAGTTAGAAAGGCAAAATCGGTGCCTTGCTTTTTCAGTGAGATGGGGTCAGGCAGGTCTTATGGATTTAGATATTTTGAACACTTCTTACTGGCATTTGAATCTTCTGAGCTTTTACAGTAGATTCAAGACCAAGTAGGAGAGGGTAAGGATTTGATGAAGTAAAGAAAAGCTGTGTGATTTGGTTTCCTGTGATGTTGCCGATTTTTTATATTCTTTCTCCTGCCCTCTTCTTCAAGAAAAGGAGTTCGGTCAAGGGAAGATCCAGGTTTTTACTAAACTTATAAAATATGGAATGCTCTTTATAAAAAAGAACATGGAATTAGGCCCCAGAATAAATATTTATTAATATTTAGAATGAGAAAGGAAAACATAAAAAATTACAAATTTTAAAAAGCATCCAGAAAACTAGCATTATTATCATTAGTATTAATTAATAATTATTGTTACTATTGTAACTTAACTATTTGACCCACCTCTATAACATTTTCTTTTCCCTACTTTTTTGACTTCATCCTCTTTGATCCTTCCTCAAATGACAAAAAATTTATGTAGAGAGAATAGAAAGATAATTTTCTTTCTTCTGGCATAGTAAATGGAAATATGTTTTTTGTTATTAATGGTTTAGAAAAGATTCTTTGAGCTTGAGAACTAGTGGTCATGCCACAGCTGAAACCATTTCTTGCTCCAGAGGTGCTTCATGCCCTGAGAAAAGTCCTTGGAGACTCCAGATCTTTGATCTCGCTGGGCAGGGCTTCGGCTGGCCCTTTGGTCATTGTCTCAGAGACTGATCCAACACCCTGTATGTCCTGGATGGAAAAAGCAGGCACAAGGTGCTCGTGGTGGAGCCTTAGTCTGGAGGGCCCTGAGCAGAGAGTGGTGCAGCATCTCATTCCAGACGTTCTCCTCGATGCCAAAGCTGAGGTCCAGATACATAGGGAGGCTTTACATGGTGCAGGGTGTCACTCAAGGTGAGCAAAAATGGAGACAGTACTGGCATCACACTGGCCTTGTCCACAGACTCAGGATGCAGAGACTGACCTTTGGCTGGGGCAATGCTCCATGCATCCAGCTACACACCAAGTCCCTGAGAAGGACACACAGAACTTTGGAAGGGGCCTGGGAAAGTAAGCAGCTGTGAAGCTTAAAACTCATTAACTTTACAAAAATCCTCCTCTCTGTTCATTACTCTTCATTTGTGAACTGAAAATGGAATTGGCCAAAGTGACCCCTACTTAGTATTCTTCAAATGGCGAGCTCCGCAGGACAGGGATTTTGTCTGCTTCGTTCACCACTATATCTTCAGCATTTAAATGAATGAGAAATCTCTTCTCTGAATAGTTTTTCATCTGTAGAGGGGGACCAAAGTTAGTTACCTAAGTTTTCTTTTCTTTACCTTTTCTTTTCCTGAGTTAAAACAGGCTGGCCAACTGGCAGCCATTGGCTACTGCTCACTTTTAATGTCTCCATCCACCCTTGAGATACTTGTTCTTACATCCTCCAAGCTCCTCCCTGCTCCCCCCCATTTTGGTGGGAGGGACTTTAAAGCATAGTTTAAACATCGTGTCATTCTCTCTTCATTTCAAGTGCATTCTCTATTGCTGCCCAGATAGTCAAATGTCAAGCCTGTTAGGCTGGGATTCTTCCAGTTATGTTATAATGCCTGATTTTTTTCAGAGTAAAAAAGCTGTTTACCCTCTTTTTAAATATCAGTTTAAGATATTAGAGAATGATTTTTGAAAAATATTAACATGTTTTCTTCTTGCTTGAGGATTCTGAAATGTTCCTTTTGGCCTGTGGGGAGGAAATAATGCAGTCAATGTGGTCCATGTGTGGATTATTTTGAGTCTCTTCATTTCTTGAGCCTGCAAATCACAATGTGGCCATCTAAATACACAGACAGTGAGTAGGGATGGAAAGAACATGTGAAACTCATAGATTACACAGAATGTTAGAGCTGGGAGTTATACAATGTATTCTACCCCTTTGCTTTCCTAGTGAAGAAACTGACCTTCAGAGGGATCAAATGAATTGCCCAAAGTGATAATCATGAGTAGCATCAAAGCTCTGTAAGATAAGCATAAGGAAGTTATCCCTCAAAATAAGTGTCTTAGTCCATTCGAGCTGCTATAACAAAATACCATAGACTGGGTGGCTTCTCACAATCTAGAAGCTGGGAAGTTCAACAAGGCACCTGCAAATTTAGTGTGTGGTGAAGGCCCATTTCCTGATTCATGGAGAGTAACTTCTCACTGTATCTTCACATGGTGGAAGGGGAAAGAGGTTTCTTTCTTTTATAAGGGCATTAATCACATTTATGAGGGCTGTATGTTCATGATGTAATCACCTCCCAAAGCCCCACTTCCTAATACTGTCACATTGGGGATGAAGATTTCAACATAAGAATTTTAGGGGGACACAAACATTCAGACAATAGCAATAATTTTTAGAACGAATTTTTAGAATGAATGATTTTCATTTCTCCATTAGCTTTTATCTCTAATACCATGGTAACTGTGATTAACTATGTCTGAGTCAGTAACATTTGAAAACCCAATACCTGTATTTTATGATAAGGCACACTGGTAGACGAAGAGAATGAGAGACGGTATCTTGGAGGGAGTTGGCATTGGTGCTGAGCACTAGTGGGCATTTGAAAATTAGTTATTGACATAAATCGAGGATATTTGATCCTCATCTCTAATTGCTTATACAGTACTGCAAAAGGCAACACTTGTTATTCATTTATTAGTTTATTCAACACACACTTATTAGACCATTGCTCCAAGCCAGGCACTTTGCTCCGTTGTCCCTATACTGATAATGAAGACATGGACCCTGCCTTCCAGATCATAATTCAGTGGAAAAGACAAATACATGATGAACAGTCATACTCCATATAATGACGTTCTGTCAACATCAGACTATATATACAACAGTGGTCCTGCAAGATTATAATAGAGCTGAAAAATCCCTATTGCCTAGTGACATTATAGCCATCATAACATCATGGCACAGTGCATTACTCATGTGTTTGTAGTGATGCTGTAGGTTTGCTGGTGTAAGCAAACCTGTGCAGACAGCCGTATAAAAGTATAGCATATACAATTATGTACAGTACTTAACAGTGATAATAAATGACTGGTTTATGTATTTACTATATTGTACTTCTTATCATTATTTTAGATAATACTTATTTAAAAAAAAAGGGTAACTGTGAAACAGCCTCAGGCAGGTTCTTCAGGATGTATTCCAGAAGAAGGCATTGTTATCATAGGAGATAGCTCTAGGTGTGTTTTTGCATCTGAAGACCTTCCAGTGGGATAAGATGTGGAGGTGGAAGACAGTGACATTGATCATCCTGACCCTGTGTACGCCTGGGCTAAAGTGTGTGTTTGTATCTTAGTTTTTAAAAAACAAAGTCTAAAAAATAAAAATTAAAATAGAAAAAAGCTTATAGAATAAGGACATAAGGAGACAAAATATTTTTGTAAGCTATACAATGTATTTGTATTTTAAGCTAAGTGCTATTATAATCTTGTCAAAACTAAAATTTATGAAGTGCAAATGTTGTAATAAACTAAGGTTAGTTGAGTATTGAAGAAAGAAAAATATTTTTTATAAATTTAGCACAGCCTAAGTATACAGTGTTGATAAAGTCTACAGTAGTGTCCAGTGATGTCTAGGCCTTCACATCCACTCACCACTCACTCATCCAGAGCAACTTCCAGTCCTGCAAGCTCCATTCATGGTAGGTGCCTTATAGGTATGTACCATTTTTTATCTTTTATACCATACTTTTACTGTACCTTTTCCATGTTTAGATACACAAATACTGACCATTGTTATAATTACCTACAGTATTCAGTACAGTAACATACTGTACGAGTTTGTAGCCTAAGAGCAACAGACTACACTGTATAGTCTAAGTGTAGAGTAGACTATACCATCTAGGTTTTTGTAAGCACAGAAACAAAATCTCTGTGATATTCACACAATGACAAAATTGCCTAATGATGATTTCTGAGAACATATCCTCACTGTTAGGCTGTGCATGGCTGTATTTGTTTCTAATGCTATATAACAAATTACCACATATTTAGCAACTTAAAACAACATTCATTTTTAGCTCACGATTCTAGGTACAGCATAAGTGATTTCTCCACTCAGGGTCTCACAGGGCTAAACTGGATGTCAGGCAGGCTTCATTCGCATCTGGAGCTGGGATCCCATTCCAAGCTCATGTGCTTGTAACAGAACTCAGTTCCTTGAAGTTGTAGGACTGAAGTTCTTTGCTGGCTGCCAGCCAGGGGCTGCTCTCAGATCCTGGACGCTGCCTGCATTTCTTGCCGTGTGGCCCCCTCCATCTCTAAACAAGCAACGAGTTATCTCTCTTGCATCAGATCCCTCTCACACTTCAAATATCTTCTGAAGAACCTCACGTTTTTTAAAAGCTGACCTGATTATGTCAGTCCCATCAAGGGTAATCTCACTATCTTAAGGTCCACTGATTTGGCACCCTAATGACATCTGTGAAATCCCATCCCATAATCATGGGAGCAATACCTCATCATATTCCCTGGTCCAGGGAACAAAAATCTGCCATCCACCACAGTAAATGACATATCAAAGTAGCTACAAAGAGCTATAAGAACACAGAAAAGGGAAAAAGTGAGCCTGTCTAGTGGCATGGATAGAGTTAGAATAAGAGAAGAGGTAAAGTTTGAGCTGATTTGGAAGCATGAGTAGGAATTCCACTGGCAGGCTCTTATACTCTTTTCATATGTTTCTGTTTTATCTCTGCCAATACAGCTAAGGTTCCCAAGTGCCCGGAGCAAGCCACTGATGGGGACTCTACTCCTCCAACCCCTAACATACCAAGCATAGCCATAGATCCATAGATAACAGTTAAATATCTTGGATTGACTCAATATCTAATTTGTGATAGTCATATCATCTTGAAACTCTTGCCTACCTTATACTTAGTCTCTAGTCATCAGAGGTTTTTAAAAAAATTAGAATTTTGTAAAAAGTTTTGACATGTGCACACACACACACACACACACGAGGAAATATATAATTGATTTTTGGTGATTGACTTCTATTAGCCTCTCCCATAGTTTACTTTTGCTCATTCTGCCCAGCTTTGCTCATTTTGTCTCAGCTGAGTCATCGCTGATTAGAAATTGGATCAGTCACGGTTCTTCAGAGAACTAGAACCAATAGGAGAAAGATAGATTGGTTTTAAGAAATTGACTCATGCAACTGTGGGGACCAGCAAATCTGAAGTCCGAATTGTGTAGGACCTGCAGGCAGCCTGGACACTGAGGCAGAAAGTGACATGCAGCCTTGAAGCAGATGTTATCTCCAGAAAAATATCTCAGCTTTTGCCCTTAAGGCTTTTCAACTGATTGGATAAGGCTCACCCACATTATCAAAAGTAACCCCCTTTACATAAAATCAACTGATAGTAAATGTTAATTAACCACATCCACACAATACTTTCACAACAACACCCTCATTAGTGTTTGATTAAATAATTGGGTAATATAGGCCAGCCAAGTTGACGTGTAAAACTAACCATCGCAGATGCTTTAAGCTAGTCTTGGACATTCTAGATCAGTCGAGGCCCCAGGTGACTGAACCCCCAGCCAACATCACACAGAGCACTGGTGCCCAGCTGCACCCAGACAACCTGGAATTTTGTGAAGTAATAATACGGTGCACTTTTTAAGCCACTGAGGTTGGGGTGGTTTGTTATGTAGTAACAGAAAACCAAAACACCTATAGGTTAGAAGGAGGAATTGAACCACCAAACCTTGGATACAATACAGGGGGAAGCAGCTCTGGGAAACAGCAGCAAGATTTTGAGGCCCAGTTTTTGGAGCAAGCGAGATCGTTAATCTAACTCAGTCCCAATAAACCCAGAACTATGCCTCTCTGCTCAAAATTCTTTAGGTATCCACAAGACATTTGTTTATTACTTTCCCTTTTCTGAAGAACACCTGATTTCTGTTTGGGGATCCCAGAAATACGACTCCCTCCTCCCGCTCAAAGATGAAGCACTTGGCACAGCCAATCAGCCTCTCCCTGGACAGAGGGATTGATTCAAAGGGTATGTGACTTAAACCTGTCCAATCAGAATGACTCTCCAGGCTTTTGCTGAACACGGTGGCAGAGATGCTCTTTCTGCCTAGCTCGATGTCAGTGAGAAAGCATATAGTTCCTTCTAGGAGCTGCTGGCAGCCAGCTGGTGACCTTGAGGGGAGTCAAGTATTAATTCAATAGCCTGGAAGGAAGAACAAAGAGAGACTGAGATAAACCAGTCCTTAGTGCTATCACTGAGCTGCCGGGGCAGCCTCACCTGAGGCTTATGTTCTGTTGGCTTTTCCGTTCTAAGAACCAGCAAATTTCCTTTATTACTTAAATCTATTTAAGCTGTATTTGTTGTTATTTGCATCTGAAAGCCTCTATGGATCAAGGCTATTCCTAAAGAAGAGAGAATTGTGAGCTAGGCAGATACTGAAAGAGGGGTTTACAAAAAGGCTGTATGCAACTCCCTTTCAACTGTATCAAGAGCTGTCTGGGAAGCAGGACAATAGAAGAAGATATGAAGTCCTATGGCTTCCCTACTCTAGATTCTGCATGTCACCTATTAGAAAGGGAGAATGGTAGAGGATGGAATTGGAACTAAAACTTAGCTAGCACCTACTGTGTGCCAGGCATCGGCCTGAGTTCTTCACGTGCACTACCTTACTGAATCTCTACAAAAACCCTTTGAGTGGCTATTCTAACCTCTGAGGACATGGAAGCTGAAGCTCAGAGAAGATAATGAACTTGGCCAAGGACCCAAGGTCATGCTGCTATTTAGTTTCAGACAAGTTTCAAACTTGGTTCCATCTGACTCCAATGCTCCCCACACAGCCCCTCCCATTTTTGGCTCATTCCAGAGGCACCCTCTCACTTCCGTTCTGCTAGGATCACCATGGAGAATAACTAGCAGTGAGGATATGGAAGGCACAAAAGCAACTCTGAGCAAATAAAACCTTGGAGCTGGGGGTGGGACTGTGGGGAGGGACAAACTCTACCTTCAACCTCACTCTATTAGCAGCACAGGCTGTCAGGTCTCCAGGCCATATATGTGCCACGTAGAGTCGCTGAATGTCGGAGGAGGGTCATCTTCTAGGATCTTCTTTTACAGTTGAAGGAACTAAAAAGCCAGAGAGATCAAATGACCTGCCCTAAAGTCAGACAGCTGGAGGCAGGGCTGGAACCAGAACCAGTCTGCGATGTGGCTCCAGCTCCCTGGTCTGTAGCATACAGTGTTGCTTCAGATTTTGGAGCCACTCCACGTGGGTTCATCGCTTGGCCCTGCCACTTATTGAGTGGGTTGGGCAAGTTGTTTAATCATTCTGGCCCTTAATTTGCTCACCTATTAAATGTAGAATTTTAACAGCTCCTATCTCTTGGATGTAAATCACATAAAATGGCATTGGGAACCTAGTGAGTGCCAAGTGTTAACCACTATTGACGGGCTCACAGCTCACTGCCTCAGTGGCATCAATTGTGTTACCATCAGTACCCATCTTGGGTACCTCTCAGGAGTCTTTTGACACTCCAGTGTGATCTACTTGACAACCTGTCAGTAATCTGCCTATATCTGCTTTAGAAAAGAACTTTCAATTACTACACTTTGACTAGGGGAGACAATAGGACAAGGACCCTAATTTTAGTCCTAATTTCTCTAACCTTCAATTTTCCCTTTTTGCTTTTCCTGACTACTCCCAGATGAAAGTAGGGAGATCTCTTTCCATACTCCTACTATTGAAATCTGCCACCAGGAAAGGATCTGATATGCTCATTCGTTGGTAACTTACTGGGAAGGCTTAACCAGTGACCTCTGCTTTTCAGGGTATTTGCAGTTTTAACCAGGCTCTATGCCTACACAAAAGGATCTCTAATGTTAGGGTTTTAGTGTCAGTTAAGAATGAGATAGGTTTGCATTTTGGTTCGGTTTTGCTGGTGTGGGTTCAAGGAGAAGGAAAGGGAGGAAATTTGGATTTTTTACCAAACCAGGTTCCCCCCTCCAGGCTGGAAGTGAGCTAAGCAGGTGGGCAGGGGAGGATGGTGAAGTGTTGGATGTTCCCCAGGACTGTCTGAGGCAGCCCAGCTGGGGTAGAAAATCAGAATTGCCTTCAGGAGAACCTTGGGGTTGGGGGAAATTTCCACCAAGAAACAAGGCCTTTGTTGAGGACAAAGAAATAGCAGGCATCATATCCAAGAAACCAGAATAGGACAAGGCGACCCATGAACAACCTCAGGAGTGAGTCTGAACCCAGAGGTCACACTCTTCTTTCACTTGAGCCAGCTCTGTGCTATGGGATGGGGACAGAGTCAAGGCACCCTGATGGCTGATGCTCCCTACCGTTACTGCCCACTCTTGCTACTCTCCGGTTGGTATGCATTTCCAAGAGTTGGGGGTCAGGGGCAGAGGAGGCAATGGCCAGTGTCACCAAGAGTTGCTTGGACTGTGGAAGAGCACCAGGTTAAAACCACCAGCCCACCTGGAGTTCCCTCTGCACTTCCTGCTCAGAGTTCTCTGGAGATAGGAGGAGGAAGTGGATCCACAGAAACTAGAAGTCCAGAAGGAACAGTTCCTTTATTGGAAGAGGAGACCTGGGTTAGGAATGTAGGGCTGAGCATGGGAGCGGGGCGGGCAGGGGAATAGAAGCAGTAGGACATGCCTTCCTGATTAGGGGTCTCAGGGCTTAAGGCCAGGGTTTATGCAGCAAGCACTGTGCACAGATGTAATAGGTACATGTCTTCACACATACATGTCACTGGTTTTTCAAATATATACAGAAGCTGTAGTGTGATTGATATCCTTAATTTATCGTTTGTTATTTCATCAATGAATGGACAATAAAATACAACTACTCTCATAATTATTTTGACTTTCAAAAGAGATTCTCACTCTTGAAAATGCTGGAAACAGCGGGCTACGTCACGGCCTTTCCATTCCCTCTCATTACCACGGCCATGTGCTCCAATTATAGGTTTACGAAGAGCATTCCTTTGCTCACCCCCTTCACCACCAGAAAGTATCTACTCGTTGTCTGCTGAACATTAGATAAAATAAATCAAACAAGTATGTCTGTTAAAAACTTCCTTTAAAATATCCCTCAGCATATTTTCCATTAAGAAATATCTTTTATGTTCTTCCCTGGGGTGAATTTACCATCTTGCCTACCAACTCCTTCACACATGTTGATTTGGGTGCAGATTCTTTTGCAGAAAATTGAACTCTGCTTTCTGAATTCTCCCGCTCACAAAAAAATTTAGGCATATATGACCTACAGACAAGATATACCTAAGTAACCTAGGATTGGCACTCAGATTGTCAGTTAAATAGCAGCTCGAGGTCAAAGGCACACTGCTAACTTTGTTCAGTTCCCTTTCCACCAAACTAAGTTGACATCAGATGATTTTTAGTTATATTTTTCACATCATTTTTAATCGTCAATTTTTTAAAATTTACAAAAATATAATGTAAAACATTTAAACAAAATAGAAACATACAAAGAAAAAAATGCCCTATTGGCCCACAGACAGAAATGATTAATATTTGAAATGTTTAGGAAGATAACAGTTCTGTTTACATCTAAGAGGTGATTTTATGGTTGTTTATTTTTCTCTTCTCTTGTAAATACTGTAGAAGTCCAAACAGTTGCTTGTGTATAAAACATTGAAGAAATGATACTACTCCCCTCTCATACTTCTACCCTGCCTCATCATCTTTGCCCTCCTCTTTTTAATCACTAAAGAATCAGCTGCCTTTTGTGTTTTGTGGGGAAATCCGTGTTCGTAGCAGATGTCTATTCCTATTTGCAACAACGCGACTGTTTCCTTGGGGTTGAGACATCCACCTCTGTGACCTGGGACAACTCACTTCACCTTTCCAACTTCTCTATAAAATATGAGGGGTCTTTAGGACTTTGGTACTGAAAAGACTATGCTGAATTTTTATATTATTCAAAATAAAAACAAAACTGGACCCTAATATAAATTTCAGGACACCTAACAATTTCTGATTCTCCCCATGATGACTACTTCCTTGCTTTTGGGAAATATTAAGTAGAAAAGTCTTTCAATACCTGTGCGTATGTCTGCTTCATCTGACTTTGGCAATCCAATCCCAAAAGGACAAGGTGCAATACACTCTCTCTAAGCTCTGAAAATCTACTATTCATTAGTTATAATCTGGGGAATAGAAGTAGAGATGGAGAGACTGATAAACATAAATGCTATCAAATAAGGCTAAATAAGAATAAATAATTTTGAGAGGTTGGAAGAAATGAATAAGACAATTTTAAAAGTTAAGGAGCACACTACTTCTTAAGTGTTCAATGTGCATGGTGACTTCCAAAGAATACAGTATATGTAAAGCGGGTGAAAAAAAAAAAAGTAACTTTACAGTAGAGAAACCTGACAAACACTACTTCAGCCAGGTGATCAAGGTTAGCATTAACAGTGAAAAATCTTATGAACCCTTGGTATGATGCGATAAAGGGGCACTTTGCCGCTGTGGTCTTCCTCCCCCAAATCCATTACCCCTAATCTAATCCTGAGAAGAACATCACACAAATCCCAATAGAAGGGCATCTTCTTACCTCTTTCAAAACCAATTACCAGCACTCCTCAAACTGTCAAGGTAATCAAAACCCACACAAGTCTGAGAAACTCTCCTAGCCAAGTAGAGCCTCCGGAGACATGACAATCAAGTGTAATGTGGCACCCTGGTGATTCCCGAAATGGAAAAAGGAATTAGGCAAAAACTAAGGAAATCTGAATAAACTATGGTCTTTAGCTAATCATAATGTATCAGTATTGCCTCATTAATTGAAAAAATCTGTACATCATTCATGTAAGATGTTAATAATAGGGGAAACTGAGTGGAGTGCTCATGGGAACTCTGTACTGTCTTCTTAATTTTTCTTTAACTCTCAAACTGTTGTAAAAAAATGAAGTGTTTTTAAAAATGTCTTCAATTAATGAGCAATTATTTAAAATAAGGGTAACAATGGCCTGGTGGCATTAAAAAATTTTATACAGGCTCACCAAGCCCAGGCTGAGAGGTTTCTTTAAGTGTTGGAAAAGGATGTTTTTTTCAATTCCACCTAATGATTTTACCTTAACTGAATTTTCCTGAAATTCTCTGCAATGAAAAGAGTAGATATTACAGCGCATCCAAATTATTAATTTACTCTGTATCCTATGGCCAACTCACCTGTTCTGGGCCATAGCCACCTGGTACCTTTGATTTGAAATTTACAAGGCATAAATTATATGTTTCCCCATAGAAAGAGTAAAAGTTATTTTATAGTCATACCAAGAATGGATTTTGGCTGTACCATTTATAACCTGTGTAATAATGTTGGACAAATTATTTAAGCTCTCTGAAACTCAATTTTCTCTCTCTCTTTTTTTTAACAAAACAAAACCACCAACAATAAAACTTTGCAAGGTTGCAGTGAATGAATATAAAGTATGTAATTCAATACCTGGCACAGAAAAGTTCTCAGTAAATGACAGTTAATAATAAACAGGGTTATCAGTCCAAATCAAGAGAAGATAATCTTCTTTGGTTTCAAGGAACTGTGACTTACAGCTCTTTCCTTCAAACCCTCCCTCCCACTTTCTTAGGCCACACAACATCAGGCATCTAGAAGGCTCGCTGCCAACAACAGCGGCTGGTTTGTTATCTAAGTGAGTCTTGGTCATTAAGTAAAGTCAGGGTCTTTGTTATTGTTTTCATCACCACTGTCGGAGCAGAGAAAGTCCAAGCAACAGGTTCCATCTCTGCCTCCCAATGCCCTGTAGTCCTGAAACAAAAACGCAATAAAAAAAAAACACGACAGTTAGTGTCAGACACTGAGCCCAGGCTTGGGGGCAGGTGGAGGGCTCCTTTTTCTCCTTGTCCCACAGCACCTGTCATGGAGACTGGGATGGCCCGGGAGGGGCAGTCCCGCTTCCTCCCGCTCCCGGGCAGCCCCAGAGCCGGGCTCCCGGCAACGCGGCCCTGCTGCTCTGTGACTAGAAAGCGCCCATTGAGGCTTGCAGCTGCCAGCGCCGCTAGCCCAGATCCCAAAGAAAGCCTCAACTTCAGCTCCAGTGAAGAAGAGACTACTGTGTTCTTCCTGAGCCCCAGTCACGGCTATAAAACATTAAAAGCAAACTGGCGATTGTCAAACACTGCATTTGTTTACACCACGAATCTTGAACCACAATGGGGCAGCTTGGGCTGCCAAGGCCCGGCCAGGCCCGGCTTTATCCTGGACACTGGAGTCTGTTCTCTGACCCACCGGACAGAAGAAAAGTTGAGTAAATACTATATCGCTCTGCTTTTGATAGATGTTTGCTCACAGAGGCTTCAATAGGACTTTTCTCGGGCGGGGTTGAAGGGCACACACTTGCAGAATCAAGATGCTGTATCACGGTAGTCAGTGTTCAGAAGCTTCGAGGCTTTCTAAAGTATCCCGAAAGAGAAAACCCAAGCGATCTAAAATAAAATATATCCGAATGAATTAAAGGATAACTGGGATCCTTTTTAAAAAACTCCTTGGAAGAAAAAGTGGGAGGAGGAAATACATGAAATGATGATTGCGGTGTGGTTAACTGGTTAGGAGGAGTGGGACCTCGCTGTATTATACTATACTCTTGTGAATCTAAAAAATTATTCATTAAAAAAACTGCAATACAAAAGTCCCTTTGCTCTCCCCTTTTCCCAGGTTACAATATGTAAAATAGATTTTATTTTAAATGTATCAGTCTATTCTATTTTTAAGTTTTTCGGGATTTTTTTCTTTAATTATGTGAAGATTTTATTTGTTTTTTCTGGTTAAAAAAAGTACATTACTACTGTGGTAAATTGAGAAAATACAGAAAAGAAGTATAATGAAGAAAATATAAGTCCCGGGTCTTTGAATTAATGCTTATATTTTTATGTATTTCCTTTCAATCTTTTACGCACACACGCACACACAGAGAAGACAAAATTGACATAACTAAATGGAATTCAGTTCTATTTAGCTTTATCCATGCTTTTTGAATTCTGGTGACCATTCCTCGTGCCATTAGATATTCTTAAAAGCATGATTCATACTGACTTTGGAACATTTCCACCCCCTTTTTCTTTATGATAGAGAAAGTTCAGAAACGGAGTTTCATTTACACCATGCCACACTGAAAAACCAGAAGAGGATTCCTATACCTACAGATTACAAGGAAATTCATTTTGCACTAGATATATACCACTTTCTTCAGAATCATTTAAGAATTGCAGCTGGATTCAGCATAGTATTTGGCAAGTGCAAATATAGTAGTACCATGAAGTTTTCTCACCTTCAGATGTGCTCCAAAAGGGAAATGAGAAAGAATGAAAGTGGAGCGTAAGGATGGGGTGTGGGTGTGAGGAGCAGAGCCAGTGCGCGCGCGTGCGCACACACACACACACACACACACACGCCCCTTTCTGCAGGCCTCACATCAGCTGGCATGATCTCTGTTTCTTAATTAAGAATTTCAGAATCAAAACTCAAAGGATCCAGTGAAAACCACAAGCATTAAAGTGAAGAGACATGCTATGTACTAGAAAAGCCAACAAAGGGATGGCAGGCAGATCCAACGACAGGACATTCAGCATTGATGGGCAGCTGGTACACGGTGCTGCACACTGCATGTGAAGACATAAAGATGAATGAGCAAGCGGCAGGCCTTGGTCCCCAGGACCTCACAGTCTAGTGGTGAAGACAGGATAGAAGCAAGTCATCTCAGCACAACATCGGAGTTTCGTGGACAGGGAAGTGAGTGAAGTGCTGTGAGAGCCCACAAGAAGAGAGACAAGGGTTCACAGGAAAAAGATCAGGAGGTCTCAGAGAGGATGTAACCTTGGAGCCAAGTTGAGGAGAATGAGACCTCACAAACATAGGAGAACAGGAGAAATAACAGGGGAAATCTTTGCAGCTGTAGTAGCAAAGAAAACAAGTGTGTTTTAAAATATCTTTTCTTTGTGGGCTTATGACCCAATGTTATTAAATATGGACTTGCCCTCTTAGTTGTAATAGAGATACTCCTAAAAAAAGTTTTGCATAGGACAAACTTTGATATTTTTAAACATATTTCAAAAAACATAGGGACTCCTCATTTAAAGGAATCCTACTATGAATTTATTTGTTGTCTAGATAACCCCAATTTGTCTTTTTTTCATACGGACTTTACATACCGCCTGTAGTTAATGCAATCATGCAAACAGGTGTCTCTCCATTTGTTCCATTCATTAGTTTCAAACCCAAAAAGACCTTGAGTTTTATGTTTATTTGCTTAACTGCTTCCCACTCCCCCTCCACACACACATTCACTTATTCTACTTACATAGTGAATTTTACAATTCAGATGGCCAAACGCAGGCAACAACACAGGCAAATGTGGCCATGGTGAATGCAAATTTTAAAGATTAACCTTTTTTAAAAAAAAAGCAAATTTAATTGATTTTGAAAACTACCATATTTGCCAAGCTGGATTTAGTATTTCTAATTCTCAGGCTAATTTTTTTTAACCAGTTCAGCCTCTCCCAATCTACACAGTGACTCTTTAAGGTAAGGCAGGACTGTAATTACTACTTTGCAAATAGAGAAGCCAAAATGAAGAGTCAAGGTTAGCTGCCCTGCCAGATAGGCCCTTAAATTGTCACCTGTTAAAATAGAGGTGTTTTTCTACAGTGACCGGGGCCAGCATCTACAGAGAAGCAGTTGATCCATCGAGTCACGATGCTGTCATCCTTGGGAGATAGATCATGCTCCATGCTCCAGTTGAATTAGAGCACTTGACTCTTGATAGTATTGCAAGTATCTATGAATTTATAATGGGAAGCACATGTGCCACATGATCTAGCTGGAGGGGTAGGAGGCACGAGCCTATTCTTATCTTCCTGTATTTTTCCTCTGATCACCAGACCAGAATATGTTTCACTGTGGTTAGAGTAAATAAAGACTCAGGATGACTTTTTTTTTTCCAAACAAAAACAAAATAATTCAGTTGTCCTAAAGAGCACGGATAACATGAAATTAGACAACTGCAGTTGTTATTTAAAAGGTCATCTTTGTTTTATTTTTCTTAAATTGAATTTCGTTTTTTCAGACTACTCATGTTTCATGGATATATTTCTAGGTTGAGGAAACTTGAGCTACTTTTCAAGTTGCTATACTTTTTTAAACAATAAGATTTTAGAACATTGTATGCTTCTGTTTATGAGAGTTTTTGGTCAGTTATACCACTGTTATCTTTCTTTCCTTGAGCATAGGCTATATCCATTGGAAAAATTATAAATGTTTCTGTAGTTACTTTGATTCTGGGTTACTTGTCATAATAATATCGGTGAAAATGTTGTTCTGGTTACTATTGCTGCACAATAAGTTAGCCCCAAAACCAGTAGCTTAAAGCCATCATTTTATTTTGTTCACAACTTTAAGTGCTGGGAATTCAGGAAAGGCTCACCCCCAAGCAGCTCCCTTTGGGATCTTTCAATTCAGTTGCAGTCAGATGTTGGCTGGGGTTCCAGCCACATAAGGTTCATCAGTGCTCTCTCCTGGGTCCAGCAGTTGAGGTGTCTGCTGTGAATTCAGCAAGGGCTCTTAACTGGAGCTCTCCACCAGCGTGGCCGTGTCAAGGCAGTCAGACTTCCTATGTGGGGGATGGCTTCCCCAGAGAACCAGGCTAGAGCCTTTTCCAGCCAGCCTCAGATAGCACACAGCATCCCTGCAAGATTCAGGTAGTTCCAATCAAATCACTAAGATTGGCCCCCTCTTGATGGAAGGAGTATCAAATACTGTGCAGACACGTTTTAAAACTACCCTAAGTGTGTTTTGTGATTTTCTTTAAAAATAGCAACTGAGCATGTGTTCTCAAACTAGCAACACGGATCCTCCTCAAGCCCCTGAGAGTCTGAGAGTTCATTTTGTGCTTCCAGAACCTAGCACAGGGGTCTGTGTTATAGCAAATGCTGCCAAATATGTGTTAAACTAAACAGAAAGCCCACAAGCTATGAACCCCCGCCATCCACATGAAGGAAAAGGGATCTTGTGACTGCCAAATTTTTACTTTTGATTAGTTAGAAGGCTTATCATGCTGATAATAGCACCATGTATAAAGATAACAGAAAACCTTGGTTTTTTCCGAGTAGTCCTGCCCTCCTCCTCCTCTCTCCCAACCCTTCTTACCCCACCCCAGTTTGATAGCTGAGGCCCAGAGAAGTTGAGGTAACCAAGAGACAAAATTTAGGGTGTCCAGTGCAATTCCAGTCCTTGCTTCTTGTCCATTACAAAACATTGTTTTGTCAGTACTGTTTAGAGTTAGACTTTATCAAAAATTGCAGGGACATGGAGGTTTAGATGTTTTTAAACATGAGGGTGAGTGAAGTGAGACTCCTGCCAACCTGTTGATCTAGTGGGACTCCTTTTCCTCGCTGATCTTTCTATCCACTCCATCGGGCAGATAAAGAAAAGTCCCAGAAAGATCTCACCAGGAGGCCATGGGACTCCAAGTTGCTCTCTTCAGATACAGGTCAGAAAAACTAACTTCCTGACCTTTTCCTTATATCTTGCAATAAACTCTTGTAGTTTCTATGTCGGGGGCAGTCAGTGCTGAGTCTAGAAGGCTTCCTGTGATTTACAAAAAGCCTGTGAGGAAATGGAGATGTCCCTGAGCCTGCCTAAACCTGTTACAGTGACCTATTGTATTTCCAAGTGGTAACCACAGCATTGTGATGTCTGACATCACCCTAGCCCTTTGTGGTCAGGAAGGCAGAGTGTCAAGTCACATATTTTGCATCACAATGATGCAGTTTTGTCAGGAAGAATAGTATTTGTAAAGTGACCACCTAGTTAATTAACAAAAGGAAAGAAATCACATCTTCTTTTTTGAAGCTTATATAGCTTCCCTTAGCAAAAGAACGCTCTTGCCCCAACTTTCTATCACGGCCAGATTCAAGGTTTTTTCAATTTAGAAAATTCCATATTTATTAGGAAAGGCAAATGATAGAACTGATGTCTGGGACTTGTTCTTGAACTAATTCCTTGGGTCAGTAAATACTCCTTTATTTAATTAGTTGAATGGATGTTCGTGTGGACGGAAAAAAAATCCAAACTCTGAAATATTTAAAAGAAGTTTATTCTGAGCCAAATTTGAGGACCATGACCCAGAGCCACTCCCAAGAAACCTTGAGCAAGTGGACTCGAGGTGGTTGGGTTACAGTTTGGTTTTA